>QANX01008228.1:50979-276547 GCA_003254975.1 Ochetophila trinervis | reverse complement strand
GGGTCGGCTATTTAATTTTAGGAGGTGCATTGAGCCTATTGTGGATGAGAATGAGAATGAGAATGGGAATGATGATGACAACGAAGATGATGATGATTATGAGGATTGGGAGCCTAACTTTGAGCCAGCTAGCAGAGCTTCCATTGAAGAGCTGGAGAGAGTCAAGGTTCGATTTGCTTTGATGATTTCGAAACTGGCTGCGATGCTACTCTTATGCCTTGCTCACATCTTTTTCACGGAGATTGTATCGTTGATGGGCTAGAAACGAGCAAGTCATGTCCCTTGTGTAGGTTTCAAATGCCATCTTGATTAGTTTATAAAGAACAACTAATACTCACCATTCAATAGGCGACAGTTCATATCAGTCGTCTGATGTGTATAATCAAATGTATTGACTGCATGAATATACATATTGGACGGCTGATATGAAGCTGTCGCCCATTAAATGGTGAGCTACATCGCCCATATATTAAAAACAGTATTGTATTTATCATATACATTGAACAAACTAATATGATAATGTTAAATTAAAGCTATATCTATTTTTCCGCTTTCACAAATTATTCCCACTCTTTCTTTCTGTTATGCTTTTGTTTCATTAATTTGTTCTTGTTTTTGTCCTTTACTTGATTCTGCTGTCTGAATTCATTACCACCGTTGACGATTGCCTGCTTTCCATAAATCTAAATGGAAACCAAACTCATGGGATGGGAAAAAACAAAAGTACTTAGAGTCTCATATGGGAAATTAGCAATTAATTCTTTATTATTTCAAATTATATATAAAAACTTTCTTTTATTACTTGTTCAGCTTGCAACTCAATTAAGTGGGTTCAAAACACAACTCTAATACGAATAGGTTAGGCCTCTCTCTCTGTCTATCTATCTATATATATATATATATATATATATATATATATTCCCAACGCTCGAAATCTAAATAAAAATTTAGTGGTTTACTTTTTCCTAATCTAAGCTTTGTTGCTGTTAGAGTATTGTTGATCTTGTTGTTGTTTTAATTAGTAGACTAAAATATGGCTAGCGATCAGTCTGAGTTGCTTGGCGGAGACTCAATCTCTGAAGCATGGCCTGTAGATGACATTGAAATCAACGAAGTCCAATCTGATTCTTCATCATATGCATACTTCCTCTTCTTTCTTCATGCGGTGCTTTCACGCCCTGTTCTTGATCACGAAGAAGACTTTACTTTCATCATGTTCACCTTTGGAGACCTTACGAAAGGGAAAGGTGATCCATGGTTACGTGATCAGAAAGCTTCTGATATTGATGCGTTCCTTTACAATGCTTTCATCGATATGTATTCGAAGTGTGGATCTTTATCAAATGCACATCGGATATTTCAAAAAATGCCCATAAGGAATTTGTTTTCTTGGACTTCAATGATAATCAATCTTCAAAAAAAAAAAAAACAATCTCATCATTAATAATATCTCTGACAAAGTGATAACGGACATAATGTGCTTGGTCCTAGCAATGATTCTGCGCCAAAGGAATAGGAGGTTGGAAGTTCCAGCCTAAAAGGTCAACGTTAATAGAATGATTACTGCTATAACAATTGTTTGATTGAGGCACAACATCTGTTTTAAAAAATGGAATGTGAAAATATTAAACCAGACGAGTTTACCATGCTGTGTATCATTGTGGTAAGTGGTGGTGGAAGATAACATCCAAGAGAGATGTAGAGGCTCTGGGGTGAAAAGCAGAAGGTTGCATATATTGGATTCTTTCATATTTATTGCCTCAGATAACCTTGTTGAAACTGAAAAGCAGAAGGTTGCAAGGTATATTTATGGACTGGCTAGAAATTCAGGAAAATTTAGAGTTGAGGTCCATTTGGATTCTAACTGAAGCAGTGGATTTGGCTTGGTTTTTAACATAGCAACTCTGAAAGATCAAAATTCTTTACTCAATATCAAACTAATCAAATGCAAAACAAATTAAGCCAAAAGGAGTGTTTGAGATAAGAAGCATCAATACTAAAGCTCTTACAAGGAGTCATCTAACTATGTGGCAGCAGCTTATCTAATATAACGATATAAAAGTATTGACAGATCAGAAAATATAACTTGTTCATCAGCTGTTATAGTGTCCTTGTAAAAAGCTGAAACAAGTTTTACAAGCCTTGCGAGACAACAAGTTATATCTCAACTTGGAAAACTGTGACTTCATGACCAACAAACTTATATTCTTTGGTTTCATTATCTGTGATGAAGGGATACAGACCCATGACCCAAAATTCAGTCAGTTCAAAATTCTGTCAGTTATCGAACTCTGAAGCTTTCATGGTCTTGCTACTTTTTACCGATGATTTATAACCTCTTCTCTAGTGTTTTTGAAGAGACAGAAATTCCAGTGGGAGCAAGACCAGGATGAGGGTTTCAGCTTAATCAAGAACAAACTGATTTCAGCCCCTGTTTTGGTTTGGCCTAACTTTGAAAAGTGTTTGAGGTAGAAACTGATGCCTCATTGGTTGGTATAGGAGTTTTTTCTTGGTGAATAGGTTGGTTTAGGAGTTCTTTTTACTAAGGAAGGGAGACCTCTTGTGTTTGATGCTTGCCAAAAGTGGATGACATATGAACTTAAAGCCATTTTGCGAGCTTTCCATTATCGGGGGCATTATTTAGTCCAGAGGAATTCACTGTTTTAAGCGATCTTCCAGCCTTAATTAGAAGATAACATCGAGACTATTGAGATATTCTTAAGATGATTTTACTAATGTACAAGATAACAGCACAAAAGTGGTGACATTAACCAATTTCATTTTACCAAATAACCTTTAATTAGATGTTTTTATCTGAAAAATATAAACACGTTGACAATTGAAAATAAAACAGATTTTAAATTGAAAATATGGATACCTAGAAAATATGAAACTCTGCTCATAAAATCTCTCTTTCTAATAAAAAAGCAGTAGATGAGTGTGATATCCATTGTTTGTCCTAGTCAATTTAAGCGTCCTAAATCTTTTGATGTTATCTAATTATGATTGTGTTTGATTATTTTAACCGACTTGTTATTTTGATGTCCTTTAACTCTTGAAATTGAAATTTTAATATAAAGTGGATGAAAATACTTTTTAACATGTAAAGGAAAAGGAAAGTTCACTGCTAGAGCTGAATATCACAGTATCATCTTACACAAGCAAGACAAAAAAAACCTTGAAAAAGAAGGAAAAAAGAAAGAAAGAAAGAAATGACAGAATAGAAGTTTTAATTTCTATTAGCTACTATTCAATTTTTTGAGTTCTATGCTGGTATTTTGCAGTTTCTCCAATACTTAAATTTAATAAACAATCAACAAACTTCTACAATTAATGAGAAGCTAATGAGAAACAGCCATAGCAAGAAGTTTATCATTGTTAAAATCAGCCATAATACTGAAGCCGGGTAGGTACTTGATTTCAGGTATCAAGTACCTGAAGACTGAAATTGTTTGAGATGGGCCTTTTCCTGTTTTGGAAGCAAAGCTGCTGATGCTGATCTGGTGTGCAAACCAGACCAACAAAAAGACTAGTTAGCTTAGTTATGTTTTTGGCTTTATTTCAGTCCAAATGTCATGGTTATTTGTGTGTGTTTAGCTTATGTTTTGCTGCATTCAGCAGTCAATTTCTAAGCCAAAATCATGGCACTTTAATTAGGTAGCAAAATCTTTCATTTATTGAAGCATGGCTTTGCGAAATTCTTTTTACAATTTTTTTTCTTCTTTTTAAATTTTCATAATTTTTATTATATTCATTTCATCATTTTCATTAAGCAATGCGAAAACAATGTTGAAAAAGTAGAATTTCCACGCAAAAAAAAAAAAAAATGCTGAAAAAGTAGAAACATAGAAAGAAATGACAGATAGAAGCACATCTTACAAATAGCTGTACAAATAGTACAGTTCACAGCACATAGCTTGATGTCATAAGCTTTAAACATCCAATAATTTCCTTCCATTGTCTTAGCTTGGAGGTGTTATGTATCATTTTGTTAATGTGAAATATATGGTTTTTATTACATGATAAATTAACAAATTCCATCACTCAAAATTTTAGAAATGGATTTTAGAAATATATGCTTTTTATTGCACAAATATATGGTGCTGGTGCAATAGATTCTAGAAATTTTTTAAAATGGTTAAAGTTTATTGGCATTTAGCAACAGCGATATTTGATAAGAGGAAAGAGGCACCAAACAGGGACTATCATATGGCAGAGTAACACACTAACAAAGATGAAGTAAATAACTAATTGTATGAGTATATGCCCGTTGCAGCCAAATTGTACTGTGAGAAAGGTAAAGAGCAACATACAGAGTGTTAGTTTTTTGATGGTTGAATAGATGGATATTCTTGTTTTGATTGATGAATAGGAGGAACAATTGATAATGGGTTTAATTGAAAAAGAAAATATGGAACACTAGTAGATAGATTGAATAGCAAATGCTTATTGCTTTTTGTAATTGTTATTTCTTGTTATTGTTACATATGGAAGCTAGGCTTCCTATTTATACACATCTTTGAGTTTTCTAGATTTTTCTAGCATAGTGCTAGATCATATTTTTCTAGACTTTTCTAGCTAGATATATTTTTCTAGATATTTCTAACATGATGCTAGATACATGTTTCTAGATTGTTCTAGGATGGTGCTAGATTATATATCTCTAGATTTTTCTATTTTATTTTCTAGATGCTAGTTTCTATGCTATTCTAGATGATTCTAGAAATCAATTTCTTAAGCAATTTCTATAACATTCTAGAAATAAATGCACATCACCTATTTCAACACTCCTCCTTGATGTGCAGTTTTGTTACTCTAATCTTGCTCCGCAGCATTGATCCATTCTTCTTGCTTTGAATCTTCTTCAAAACTTTCGGGTTCCACGATCACCAAATTACATGATTCAAAGTTCTCGATTAAAGATCTAGTTCTTTTCGGTGTTGATTCTGGCGATGATTCGACTTGCACCATCGGCTGTTGTTCTTGAGTTAGAGATCCTTGATCTGGGTCTGTCTCCTCTTCTCTTTGTTGTATTGCAGGTACATTAATTGTCTTTCCTTCGACCTCTTTAGTTTCCCAATTGTATGATGCATCTTTTTCAAACTCCACATCTCGACTAATGAATAACTTGTTAGTCTTTAAGCTCTAGATATGCTAGCCTTTTGATTGAGTATTGTAGCCAAGAAATATTCCCTTTCTGTCTTTTCATCCAATTTGCTTCTCTTTTGTTTTGGAATATGAGCATAACAAATGCATCCGAAAACCTTTAAATGTTTTGCTGATGGTTTTCGCCTACTCCAGGCTTCAATCGGCGTCTTGTCTTTTATTGCTTTAGTTAGACACCTATTGAGAAAATATACTGCTATGTATATCGTCTTTGCCCATAATTTTTTTGGAAGGAACCATTAGCATAGTTCGAGCCATTTTCATGACTGTTCTGTTTTTCCTTTCGGATACTCCATTTTGTTCTGGAGCATATCCAACTATAAGTTGATGCTCCACTCTTTCGTCTTTACAGAATTTGTTGAACTCTTTGGATGTGTATTCTTTTCCACGATCACTCCAAATAGTATTTATATAATAGCCACTTTGCTTTTCAACTAAATTTTTAAATTTTTTGAAAATCTCAAAGATTTGTGATTTTTTACGAAGAAAATAAACCCAAGTCATTCGAGTGTAGTCATCAATAAAGAGGATGAAGTACCTGTTTTGATCCAGTGATGGAGTTCGCATTGGTCTGCAGACATTTGTGTGGATTAGCTCTAGTGGTTCCTTTACTTTCCATGCTTTGTCTGTAGGAAAAGGTTGTCAATGCTGCTTGCCTTGTAGACATGCTTGACATGTACCGTTGATCTCTTCAATAGTTGGAAAGTCGCATGTAACATCTCGTACCAAGAAAATATAGTAAAATTTTCAAGTTTGACTGTGAGAGGCTCGGGGTTGACTTTTTGTGTGGGTATGTGATGGATTTGACTGTGGTACCGTTGCGTAGAGCTAGTCGATACGAGTTCGTAGACTAGTATTATGCTTGATTCTGAGCTAAGATTGAGAAGTTATGATTGAAATAGTGTGAGGGGTATTTTGGTAATTTTTCAATTACTGGAGAAATTATTATTTTGCCCCTGCCTTTATCTTTAATATGTCCAGAAGGGTCTGGAAGACAGGCACGCACGCGCGCAGGAGCCACCTCGACACCAGTCCTCCCGCGCAGCCCCGACCACCGCACCTCCGTCTCCTTCACCGGCAAAGACTGTTTTCCGGCCAGATTGGGCCAGAAATTACTTGGAATGTGGAGCCGGCAGTCCTCTCTCCTCAATGGCAGCGATGACCGCCTGTGGGAATGACCGGATCACAGGAAATCAAAGGAAACCTTGTCAATCCCTTTTTCTCAATTGCAGAATTTCGACAAGAATAGGCCGACCCACCGCCCGGAAAAGATGGCCCCGTCTCTCTCCACGTTTCCCCTCCAAGCCATGGCTGTGAAACCCCATGACTCGCCAGAAAATTCGAAGGAGCTGGCGAACCTGTTTCTCCGGTCACCGGATCCCGGCGGTTTCCGGTTGCGGGGCCGATTCTTTCCCCCTCTTTTGGACCTCCTGAGGCTGATTTTGCCAAATCTCGTGCGAGTGGATAGTACGAGTGGAGAGTGTTCAGCTGCAACTTCCTGGCCATTTTCCGGCCACCACCGACGACGGTTGGACGAAGTAAATTCTTGGTTGTATTCTACTATCTTCAGGCTTCATTTTGATATATAATTCGCATATTATAGTTGCGTCTTTGGAATTTACTTAATTTTGAGCTATGTTGTTAATAACTGTTAAAATAGGAATTGTTGATGATTGGTGATATAAATATGTATGTAAATATATTTTGGTGATTGCTTTAGAATGAATTGGTATGCTGAGACTATAGGATTTGATTGGGTGATTGAATTTCGTGGTTATAGATAACTGTTACGGAATATATATATATTATGTGATTATTTTACTGTGAATTTTAAATAATTGTTGGGAAAATTGTGACTTGAGTTTAGCTGTATTGTTATTTGACCGTTTGAGAACTAATTTGATTGCGTATGTGGATTTTGGTTTATGAATGATTATGTGGAAATAATTGTTGTGAATCTTGGTTTGTGAATGTTTATATTGATATGATTGTGTGGTTGAGAACTGCTTGGGCGAGGATTTATGCCGCCAAGCAGGGGTGCTGCAAGCTTGGGCGAGGAATTATGCCGCCAAACAGGGGTGCTGCAAGCTTGGGCGAGCTATGAGTTTTATCTTGTTAAATTTACTTAAAAAGCTTTGACGAGGTTAAAAGTGGTTAAGAGATGGAAAATGAGAATTATGTTGAATGTGTTGATATGACTGGTAGCTTGATCCCTATTAAAAGGGATATGTAAGCAGCTCAGTTTTACACCGAGTCCAGATACACTTTACTTAAACAATATATTTGTTTGAGTGTTGAGTTAATTACCGAGGCGTAGTTTTATTTGATTGGGATATGTGTGCTGGTAGAGTGAACACTGTATAGAAATGATTTTCCTTGCAGGTTTGTAATTATTTGTATTTTGGGGATGTTAGAAAAACAACCGAAATGCTGTTGAAATTTCTAATAAAATTTCTGGCATTAGAAAAAATCATTCGGTCTGTTGGTTCTTATTGTTTTTGATTAACGGCTTGACGAACTTAAACGACTGCTTAATGACTTAATAACAATATTAAGTCATGCAGGCAGGATCCAGGTGGATTGGGTCCTGTCATTGCACATTAGGTTTTTCTGATGAAGAATCTTCAGACCATGGAAATGAAAGTGATCAAATCTTTTGTGCCAAATCCACGAGTTGTCTACTTGCATCTTCATTGCTGCTTCGTTGGCATATCTCCATTCTACTGGAAAAATAATATGTTTTCTTTTATCTTGATCTTTGTTATCTCCATAGTTTTATTTTTCTTGTCATAGATTGTACATGAGTCTCCTTCAAAGCGAATAGAGTATCATTTTTCCATCATTTGTCCTATGCTTAGTAGGTTTTGATTTATAGAAGGGACTAACAATATATCAGTTATGTAACGTTTACACTTTTTTGTCTCTATGGCAATAGTGCCTTTTCCTGTAGCCTCAATGTATTCTCCATTTCCTATTTTTACTTTTGTATGAGTTTTATTTAGGCTACAGAAAATACTTTCATCTTTTGTCATGTGGTTACTACAACCACTATCTAGATACCAAGTATTTTTTTTTTATCTTCGCCTTGACAGACGTAGAAAAGATGATTTTTTAGATATTTATCTTCAGTAAAATTAGCTTGATGAGTTTATTTTGAGCGACAATCTTTTTCTACGTGCCCAAACTTTTTACATACTCTACACTGTGGTTTTCCTTTAAACCAACAATCTTTTTCCAATGACTTTTTCTTTTGCAAATTCCACAAGGAGGATATTTGCTATGTTTATTTCTAAAATTTTCTTGAAAATTCTTCAATCCATTTTTAGATTTTGAGACTGCATTTTTATTTTAGATTGAAAGACATTTTCTGTAGAATTTTCAACTCACCTACTTAGTTTTTTTTCATATGCTTCTAGAGAGCTCATTAGTTTTGTTGCTGTTAATTTTTCTATAACTTTAGATTCTTCAATAGCAGTAATAATCATATCATATTTCTCCGTGCAGCTTATTAAAATTTTTTCAACCACCTTATTTTCGGAGATATTTTCTCCATAGATTCTCATTTGATTTACTACTTCCTTTATCTTTGAGTAGTAATCTTTAACAATCTCATTGTCCTTTATTTTTAAAATTTCAAAATCTCTTCTTAGAGTCTGTAGTTTGATGTCACGTACATTTACATTCCCTTGAAACTCCTCCTGTAGTGTATCCCATGCTTCCTTAGCACTGGTAGCTCCCATAATTCTTGAAAAAATTCCGTCTGCCATAGCTTGTTGCAACACGAACAATGCTTGAGAATCTTTTTGTTGATTCTCTTCAAGCTCTTTCTTTTAAGTATTGTTTTGAGTGGTAATGTCAGTAGGGATAGTGTAGCTCTCACTAACAATACCCCATAACTTTTGTGATTTAAAATACGTGGTCATTTTGATAGACCAAAAATCATAATTTTCTCCATGAAAAACTGGAACTGGGATTGTTGAGCAGAAATTGTCAGCCATGATATATGAAAAATAACCCAATTGATGAAAGAACGTAGGCTCTGATACCATTGTTAGTTTTTTAATGGTTGAATAGATGGATATTCTTAGTTTGATTGATGAATAGGAGGAACAATTGATAATGAGTTTAATTGAAAGATGAAATATATGATACTAGTAGATAGATTGAATATCAAAGGCTTATTGCTTTTTGTAATTGTTATTTCTTGTTATTGTTACATATGGAAACTAGGCTTCCTATTTATACACATCTTTTGAGTTTTCTAGATTTTTCTATCGTAGTGCTAGATCACATTTTTCTAGACTTTTCTAGCTAAATATTTTTCTAGATATTTCTAGCATGGTGCTAGATACATGTTTCTAGATTGTTCTAGGATGGTGCTAGATTATATATCTCTAGATTTTTCTATTCTATTTTTTAAATGTTAGTTTCTATGCTATTCTAAATAATTCTAAAAATCTATTCTTTAATAAATTTGTATAACTTTCTAGAAATAAATGCACATAATCTATTTCAACACAGATAAACAGATTTTACAAATAGATGCGGTGCGGCTATATTACACAGGTGAATTAAAAAAGAGAAGAAAATAGATTGTAACATTTAGATGAGTAAATATAATTTAAATGAGTATATATAATTTCATTTACTGAAAGCACAAGAAAAGAAGAAGAGAATCTTACTGGGTGGTTTTTCGATCAGAAAATTTGAGCCACCTACAATGACAATGAGAGGCATGAATATAAGACCAATCTTTACTAAAGGAATACACTTTATTTAAAAAGGGAAACATCTCGCTTGATGATACTCATCATGGAAAATATATAAAAACCATAAAATATGTAAGAGATTGTATCAAATTAATACCTAATTTTTTTATTTTTTTTTTGAAAGAGCAGAGCAATCATGATAAAAATCATCTGAATGTGGCATCTATGACTTTGCGAGCGATGTGACAGATGATGTGCAAATCTTCCCCACTCCCACTCTTGCACAGTGGCTTTAGCAATGGACACCTCCAGATGATCAAATTTTGAAGGGAGGTGAGATATTGAAAGGTGTCTCCGTTTAGGGATGTCAGGTTTGGAAGCTCCAATAGGTCAAGAGAAGTGAGAGTGGTGGGCAGGCCTTCATGTGGCAAGCATTGGATCTGATCGCACCCAGAAATGGTCAAATCTTGAAGGGAGGTGAGATGTTGAAAGGTGTCTCCGTTTAGGGATGTCAGGTTTGGAAGATTCGATAGGTCAAGAGAAGTGAGAGTGTTGGGCAGCCCTTCATGTGGCAAGCACTGGATCTGATCGCATCCAGAAATGGTCAAATATTGAAGGGAGGTGAGGTGTCGAAGGGCACTGCCATTCAGGGATTTCAGTTTTCTAAGACCACATAACTGAAGAGAAGTGAGAGTGGTGGGAAGTTGCCCTTCCTCCTTTGGAAATTCATCCATCTCTTCTTCATCTATGTAGCTGATAGCTAAGGATGCAAGGGAGATGAGCATTCCCAGATTCCATTGCAATGCGTGCTTACAAGAGTCAATTCGAAGTGATTTTAAATTTGATGGCCATCCCTCTTCCGAAAGTGACACTAATTCCGGACAATTGTAAATATTAATCTTTTGTATATTGGAGGGGAATGTAGCTCCTGGAAATGACTTCATTTCGAGACAATTTTCAATTCTCAATAAACAGAGGGATGGATATCGACACGTTGAGAGTGAACCCACCAGGTGGTGATTGTCAGATACATGAAGAGTTTCCAAGGATGGAAGATAATCAGGTAAGCATGCCCCTTTTAGCTTCGGACACTTCAACAAATGAAGTTCCTTCACGTTTGTGAAAACTCCGCCATCCACTTGTACCAATGCCCACTCCTCCCACTCTGCCATTCTATCAAAAGTTAATCTTTTTAAGGACTGGAATGGCTTATTAGTGATCATAGAATGAGAAGAACCGTCACTATAAAATTCGTCGCCTATCCTCCCCACCTTATCCAGTCCCTTAATCTCAAGGCTTTTCAGAGAAGCCAGTTGTCCCAGTGGAGGCAACATGTAACAGTTTTTACAATCTTTAAGCCTCACATTTGTCATACAAGAAAATGAAGGATGTCCAACCCAGCGTGAGAACCTTGTACCTCCATAATTTATAATATAGAGTTCCACAAGATCAGTATGAGGTTGGAGTCTATCAAGAACCTTCTGGGCTTTAACTGAATCATCAACATCACCATTCCATTTTAATTTCAAATCAGCAATATGCTTTTTATCTATCAAACTTGCCTCAGAATAAACATCTTTGGCATTTACTACATTCTCGAGTCCTCCAATCCAAAGAGAACCCTGTATATCTTTAAGCTTGCCCAACTCGTTAATACTGGATCCGCTTTCTTTGCCTACAGGAAAATATGTTAATGTTTGCAGATTTTTCAAGTTGGACATTTGCAGTGGCATCTCTGTTAACCCTGTGTCACAATTGTAGAGATTGCGCAAGTTGATTAGAGTTGCAATGTTGGTTGGCAAGTGAGTAAGTTTCAAACATCCTCTCAATATCAGTGTATGCAACTCATGCAATTGGCATATTGTGTCAGGTAACTTCTCAATTGAACTCTTACTTAAGTCCAAGTGTCTTAGATGCTTCAAATTGCCAATTGAATACGGCAACGAAGTAAGCTTTGAAAAGTTCCTTAACAATAGTGTCTGCAAATTATACAGAGTACCAATTGTATCAGGTATTTCTCCAAGCACAGAATGAGATAAATCCAAATATCTCAAGAGCTTCAAATTGCCAATTGAATTTAATAAGTTCATTCTGGATGGAGCTTCAATCATACATAAGAACCATATAGGCAGAGAAAGCACTCTTAAGAATTGCATTGATTGCAATTGTTCAAAATTGGAATCATCCATAAGCAAGTCCACATTTAGTAGAGTGCGCAATACTCTGTTTTCATATAAATCCTCTATTTTTTTTTCCATCAATGGTTTTGCATCTGAAAGACGAGCAATGACGAGTCTTCCTTATAAGGACAACATCTGAGCAATTATCTTGTAGCCTCAAACAGCATTCTCCCGATACAAACATTGCCAAATCATTCACAAGATCATGCATACTAATATAATCTCCATCTATTCCGCCGCAATATTTGAAAAATGATCTTGAAACAAGATCTTTGACATATTCTTCTCCAACCTCTTCTGGTATTTTTGTTTTGTGGGGTTGCAACAGATCCTGTGCCATCCACAGCAAAATCAAATTTTCTTTTTCAATTTTATAATCTTTAGGGAAAATGGAGCAGTAAGCAAAGCATCGCTTCAGATGAGGAGGCAGATGATAATAGCTCAGCAATAGAGCTGGAAGAACATCGCACTCATGCAAATTCCATATATCATTCTTTAGTACATTTTTCCAATCTTTGGGGTCTTGTACAGAGTGCAGTAGACTAGCAAGCGATTTGACCGCTAAAGGAAGACCATTGCATTTATGAACAATTTGTCTTCCAATTGCTTCCAAATCTGGATCAACACTTGGCTCTGCATCATGGAAGGCATGCTTTTTAAATAATTCCCAACAATCATCCTCTGATAGTATTTGAAGATCGAGCGCTGGAACAGTACCCAAATCCGATGCAACTTTAGCACTTCGCGTTGTCACGATGATCTTACTTCCTCGTGCGGAAGATTCAAATGAAGTTCTCAAGTCGCACCACCGTCTATAATCCACGTTCCACACATCGTCAAGAACCAAAATGAATCTTTTGCCTTTTAAAAACTCCTTCAATTTGAGTTGAAGCTGAAATGTTTCCTTGACGGTGGAATTTGATGAATCAGCTACGACAGCCTTGTAAATTGCTTCTGTTAACGCGAACACATCAGATTCTTCGGACACCGTAATCCATGCTTTGATGTCAAAAGGTTTGTCCATGACCTTGTAAACAAGCTGAGCGAGGGTGGTCTTGCCCATCCCACCCATGCCTACGATGGAAAGAACAGATACTATTTTATCAGCCTCATCCGATAACAAAAAGTCAATGACGGCTTGCTTATCAGCATCCCTCCCGTAGATATCAGATTCTTCAACCAAAGCAGTTGCGCGTGATCTTCGGAAAGATGAAATAGGTAACTCAGCGCCTTCCCTCAAACCAAGGTGTTTCTTTTTTTCCACAATATATTCGAGTGTGGTGAGGATGTCATTTATCCTCTGCTCTACATCCCTAACGTTTAGTCTAGACGAGAAGAAGTTGCGTACCTGATACAACAATGCTTCACCGGAGGTTCTAGAAGGCTGAGACTGATGGCCTTCAATCTGGCATCGCAAAGCTTCGGTGTTAATCTCGTCCACCAAGTCCTCTGCATCGTGGATTGCGTCTTTGAGCTTTTGGAGCCACTGCCTGACGGCTGAGTCCGTGAGTTGCTTCTTCTCGGCATCGTTCAGGACTCCATTGACAGACAGCAACATGATCTCCAGCTTGTTTAGAAGGTCGACGTCCACTTTGTTGCGACGAACAAAGTCGAAGATAGAGTGGATCCTACGAGACAGCACTTCCAGGGAAACAGTGAGGAAAGCTCCGCCAACAACTTCAGCAGCCATAGTCGATTAGATTTTGGGATTCACAAAACAGAACAAGCTGTATTTCACTTCGAACAGAGAGAGAGAAATATGTTGGTTACGAAATGCAATGATCAGAGCAATAGCTCTGTGTTATGTTAGTCGTGTTAAAGCTGTTTCTTTGTTTTTTTTAACATGGTTATTTTATTATTATTATTTCCTTGAATTATTTCAAGGTAAGTTCGCATGCCGTTTCATCAATTACTGGCTTACAGCAGCAATGGCCCCAAACATATAAAATAACAATATTTAATTCTATTAATCAATTGGCATGCGCTCCTTCTTCGCAGTTGCCGTCTGAATGATTATTAGTGAAGGAGGTAGCGTTTGAAAATTAAAAAGCTTGTTTATGATAATTTACAAAATTAAAAATGCGTAAGTAATTATGGAATTTAAAAAAAATAAAGAAATTATTAAAAAATCGAACAAAGTCACTGAACTTTCTCCTAATCCGATGGTGGAAGTGTAGAAAAAATTTACAACTGTATTTTATCATAAATTTTTAAAAATATTATTCAATTATAGTTAATATATTTTCATTATAAATTAATTTAGCTCTATTATGGATCTTACAATATTATTCTATTATAGATAAATATTATTCATCTATAATAAAATAACATTATCCATAACAAAATAATATTTTTAAGAGTTTTATAATAAAATCTAGTTGCAATAGTGTGTAACATCTCCAAAAATAAAATTAAAAACATATAACCGCTGCATTTTTTCCGTCTTCCACCCACTGAATGCGACGCACATTTTGCCATGTTAGACAATAGCACGATACGTTTTGCTCATCACGTATGTGTGAATTAGCCACGTAAATCTGACATATTATAGCTATAAAGACGATGCTAAAAAACCGTCATATTTGATGCTAAGGATGACTGTTTTTGTTAGTCGTTTATTCTTAAGACTTTTTACGATGATGCTTAAGACGATAATTTTAAACTGTTGTCTAAAGCTTTTCAAACGACGTGTTATGTGCGTCGTAGAAAATATATTTTCTTATCGTGTCAATACATCATTTAATTAAATAATTTTGAATTAACATCCTAATTGTTTCACCTTTATAATTATAATTAGCAAGTTGATGACAATTCAAAATCCTCTTTTGTAGTATTCAAACACTACCAACTTTATATATATATATATATATATATATATATATATATATATATACACTGCCTTGATCTAATAAGTAGAGCTTATAATACATATTTTTGTGCCTTACATGTATCAACTTGTACACCGCCAAAGATTAACACTGTTTGGATTTATGAAATAGTAGGAAAAGGCAAAGAAAATAAAGAATTCTATTGTTTTGATTGTTAAAAATAGAAGAAAAATAAAAGAAAGGAAAGGAGAAAGAAGAAAAGTGTGCTGTCTATTTTTATAAAATTCATCTCCTTCCAAATTTGAGAGGAAATGGAAGGAAAGGAAAAATGGCTTTAATAAAAAATTTAGTATCACCTATATTTATTAAAAATGGAAGGAAAGGAAAGGAATTTCCCTTTTATATATTTGTTAAAAATACAAGAAAGAAGTTCATGCAAATGTATTTTTGTAAACAACAAAACTATATTAATTATTATTTTTGTTTGTTTCTTTTCTTTTCTTTTCTATTAATAATTATCTAAACAACAATTATTAAAAGTCTTTTACTTTTTTTTTTTTTTTTTTATCTTTTTATCCTCATTTAATCCAGTGTAAAAGAACTGTTTTTAAGTAAAAATATTATACAATATAAATTCATTTTCAAATCTCAAATATATCTCTTACTAATTATGCAATTGGTCAGTTAGAAGGGTCACCAAGTAAAACAAACTCTGCCCGTGAAAAGGAAATTGATTAATATATGTTTGTACCATAAATATAATTTGGATTTATGTAATGTAATATTTGATATATTCAAATATTATTGTTGAATATTGAAAATTTATAATTGTAACACATTATTTGGAAAGAAGAGTTCATTAGGTGGATGATATTGAAATTGGAACTACATTAGTCCTACATCAGAAGCACAAGGAGTTGATGAGTTACATTTTTTTATTTAAATAGAGGTCTTATCAACTTTGAAGAGGATTCCTCGATCAACATACAACTGCAACATAGACTACTTAGTTAATTATCGTTAGAATTTACTTTGTGTAGTCAAGTGTTCTTAGTGTGTTATTAGTTGAAATTTTAATTATTTTAAAGTCTTTTGATCTTGAATGCAATTGTAATATTTTAATTATTTGTTTACTAGGGGACGACATATAATTGAGATTTATTCTAACAATATAATAAATCAAATTGCGAATTTGATTAATGTCTAAAAGGAGGAGTCGAATTTTTTTCATTGTCTTTCTTGATCAATCAATATTGGTATGTAAAATTCGTTTCTTTAGTGTAAATATACACACAGTACTGATACACACTTTACTTGTTGGTCTCTCTTACTATACATAATATATGCATACGTCCTTGATTCAATCAGTAGAGCTTATGAAAAATGCATTTTAGTACTTTTTTAAAATTAAATTTATTCACATAAGGGTTTCTACAATTAATTTTACAATTGGTATATTCTAAATTGAAAAAAATTGCATATTTATCCAATTTAGTTAAAATTGACAAATTCCGTCAACTTATATGTTACATAAATAACACGTAACTCTCAAAATTAATATTTTTATTTTTTATTGTATCAAATATTAAAAAAAATTAAAAAATACGAAAGAAAGTTTAAAATTCATTTATGGCTTTTTTTTTTTTATCTTTTTTTAATTTTTTTAATTTTTGATATAATTAAAAATGAAAAAATCAATTTCGAAAGTAATTTGTTATGTATGTGACTTCTAAGTTGACATAATTCATCAATTTGACCTAAATTGGACAAAAATAAAATAGAGAGTATTATAATGATCCTTATTTAAAAAAAAATACTAAAATACATTTATACATATTTTTTCTTTAGTTTATCTTTATCTTTATCAACATGTACACCGCCAAAGATTAAAAAATTGGTTTTAGTTGAAATATTATATAATATATGCAATTGGTTAGTTAGAAGGTCACGGAGTAAAAAATAAAAAAACTGTGTCTCGTGACAAGGAAATTGATTAATATAATAAGTCCAGTTGTATATTTTGGTTTCTGTTTTAGATAATAATTTAGTCCCCTAGGCCTACTCTGATGAGAAATTCATGTATAGAATCCATTACTATAATGCCTCATATTCAAAGTTTGTAATAATTTAAACAAATTTCTAAATTTTTGTGGAGTAGTTGCTCATAATCAATGTCGAGGGTCTTTCATTTATCAAAAAATAAAGAGGGTCTTCTTTTTCATCCAAAAATAATGTAGAGGGTCTTTGAAATTTATGGTATTGACTGAGACAGAAAGGAAAATTTAGAAGTGGACAAAAACCGTGTTGAACAAGTCGACTAGACCAAGGGGCTTCGGATAAAGACGCTCATTATACTTTATTTTGGCATCCCTATCTGCTCCTACTTCCACAATTGCCCTCGTATTTCGCATCAAACTTTACATTTCCCATTGCCTTTGTTTTCATACCAATTGGTCCTTTTCTTGGAATTGTAATCTTTAATTCAAATCACCTGACTTTAGATAGTTTTTTTTTTGAAATATAGTTCCTTAATTATTTTCAATAGATATTTGTTATTTTGAAGGAAAAAAAAAAAAAAAACTTTTATGACAATTCTGCACTTTAGTTGCCTGTCACTTCTTTTGTAGAGAGTTTGTAATTATTTGATAAAGGTGGAGTTTAACCATCCAACAAATACAAGTCTAGCTGAATAAATGCTTGCCAAAATAAAGTTTAAAGTTTTCAAAATTATATGTTCCCTCATAACAATTAACGAGTACGTTCAGTTAATTATCTATCGAATTAGGACACTTATTTTTGTCTACCGTTTTGGTAACAATATCAACTGTCTCTAAGAGTCAACTTTCTAGTCCATCAAGGTTTTATGTTCTAGCACTAAAACAAAACTTAAAAAGAACAAGATAATTTATATATTCTTAATTAATAGGTAATTCAAATTATATTCGGTCATGAGCAAATAATATATATACATTGTTCATATATATATAAATTATAATTAAAACATATTGCAATAGAAAAAAGAAGTTTATAATTAAAAAAAAAATGTAGGACGATAAATGTTAACTATAACGGCATTGTTTTTAATTAAAAAAAAACAATGAATTATATAAAATTAATTTTAGATCGCAAAACCAAACGTATTGTATTTATAAAGAATATTTTGCTAGTTAAGTCAAGAAATAAATTATGAAAAATATCGGTGGTGAAAATTAAGAAGCAACGCATGAATTACAAGGCAAATGCTTTTAATTCCATATGCTTTATTGGACAAAAAATATTTGTCTGTTCCGTGAGGAAAGCTCCACCAACAACTTCAGCAGCCATGGTTGAATAGTTTGGTATTTAGAAGAGAGAACAAGCTGTATTTGACTTCAGACAGCGAGAGAGCTATTTTGGTTACAGAAAGTGAAAGCAATAGTTTTGTGCAATTAGATCATGTTAAAGTTGTTTCTTACCTAAAGTTTTTTTTTTTACTCAGCCGTAAAAGATCGAGATTGACGAGATTAGGAATAGCATTGATGACATACAATGTAACTTCATCTGCATCAATATGATTGCTAAGCAACCAATACTCATCGGTAGCAAGAAATGACAGAATAGTAATTTTAATTTCTATTAGCTATCTGCTCCAATACTCAAAAAATTTAATAGACAATGAAGAAAATGCTACATTTAATGAGAAGCTAATAAGAAATAAACAACTATAGTGAGAAGCCTATCATTGTTGAAATAAGCCATACTACTGAAACCACGGAGATGACCGAACATTTCAATCATAACAAAGATTGAATTGGGAATTACAGCCCTGACAAGAATTCATGAAAGTAAAGAAAAAATAAAATTTTCGACAGATTGATCTTAGACAGTAAAAGTAAATAAGTTAGGATTTATAATGAGGAGAAACAACAAGATTTGATAAAAGGAAAGAGGCACCAAACATGACATTAATATGGGAGATCAAAACTGTAACAAAGATCAAGTAAATAGTTAATTTTTACGAGGAGATGCTAGGTGCAACCAAAGTGTAATTTTAAATTTTATGAATGAAGTTTATAAATTGAAGTTTATAGGTGAAAAGAAGTGGTGGGTTGAGCAAAGGATATCTGCTAGCTCTTGGTTCTATCAAAACTGAAAGTCTTTGCATTGCACTCACACAGAGTGGAATAAGTGATTATTTTCATATCGATCCTCTGTATATAAAAATGTTAAGCATGTAATTCATAGCATAAAGAATAAAAGTAAAAATATTTGACCATCAATGTTTATTTTTTGTACGACCTTCATTAAAATAATTTGTTTTGAATTTTCATTCCAAGATTTTCCTTGTGTATGTAATTTCTAAAGTACTCAAATATATAAATTAAACATCAACCATATTTGACAAACATTGAGTTCTACAAAATATTGAGTCAAAGCGTTTATACATTTCACTGTTTTGCAAAAACAAACATATTTTGTACACATTAAACACTAGATAAAAAAGTTGACAAAAAAAAAAACACACTGGTTTAAAATGTAAACGACAACGACCAATTCCTCTGCATATAGAAAGCAATCTACTCAAATCCTCTTCAATTTAAAAAGGATGAGTCAGATATTGCATTTCGGCTATTATATAAATGAGTGTTTTTGACGTAGAAAGTTAGTAAACGGAGAATCGGAACTTAACAAAGCAAGCTAAAATGCTTGCTCAATAACTGAAAGTTTAATTGTTCCTGTTCTCATTAATTTCTCAAAGATTTTCCAAGCTTTACAAAAATGAAAGGAAACTGTAAAATTGCAAAAAATGTTGCCCACGAGGCCGATCACGTTGCTTTAGTAATGCAGCCGACAACCACAAAAAATCCTAACCAACTCTTACCACGTGGATAAACGTGGAGATACGAATATTAATCCATTGATGGGGCCGTATCTTCGATGCCACGTTGCCGAGTTTACAGATGCAGAACGACATCATTCTAAACACAAAAACTAAAACTTAAAACATTTAAACAAAACGCTGTCATTACAAAACAAAAAGTAACAACCAATAGAATTTAAACTTGAGCAACGGTAACTATGGCTTCATCTTCATCATTCTTTCCCACCCGTTGAGAGCTCGACCTCGAGCGAGGATGACAATGTTGGAGCATCATCGGGAAGATAAAAATCAAACAGTTCTGAAACATTAAAGGTAGGTGAGATGTGTAAATCTGGCAAGTCGATGACATATGAATTGTCGCCGAGTTTCTTGAGAATAGGCAAAGGGCCAATTTTCCGACTCTGCAATTTGTGGTAAGTACCCGCCGAAAAATGCTATTTGGGAAGGTAAATCATGACAAGATCACCGACATTGAAGACTTTATGACGCTGATGGATATCTGCTGATACTTTATAGTTTTGATTGGATTTTTCCAGCGCTCGTATCACTTGTTCATGGATAGATGAAATCTGTTGAGCTAAATCCTTTGCATCCTGGTTTCCTTCGGTGGAGCCTTTGTTGATATCAGTAGTAAGATTAGGCACTTTAGTGTAGACTATAGCAAATGGTGAGAGACCAGTGGAGCGATTGGTCATGCTATTGTATGCAAATTCAGCCTGAGCTAGTACCAGATCCCACTGTTTTGGTTTGCTGCCAACCAAACATCTCAGCATATTTCCCAATGTATGATTAACCACTTTAGTCTGATCGTCAGTCTGGGGGTGGTAAGCACAGCTGAACCGAAGTGTGGTGTTGAAATGATACCACAAACTTTTCCAAAAATGACTCATGAATTTGACATCTCGGTTAGAGGTAATTGACTATGGGGCTCCATGTAGTCGAACCACATCTTGAAAAAACAACTTAGCTACATGAGATGCATCACTAGTCTTCTTGCAAGCTCGAACTAGTGCATACAACTCTTGCACATAAGTAGACCATCTTTGCCTTGCTTCACTGGTTTTTCACTAAAAAATTCAATAGGTTTTCCCTTTTGAGTAAGCACAGCACCTATGCCAGTCTTGGAGGTATCTGTTTCCAGCTCAAAGACTTTATCAAAGTCGGGGAGAGCAAGGATTGGAGCCTCACTGAGCTTCTATTTTAGCAAGGTAAAGCTCTCTGTCTGAGGAGAGCCCCAATTAAATTTGCCCTTCTTCAAGCAGTCAGTAATAGGCCCTGCTATGGTACTGAATCCCTTAATGAATCTCCTGTAGAAAGTTGCTAGGCTATGAAAACTTCTTACCTCAGTGATGGTAAAAGGAGTCTTCCAATCTTTAATTGCTTTGACCATTGCAGGGTTAGTTTTGATGTCCTCTCCATTGATTATGAATCCCAAGAAAAGTAGTTCATTGCTCAGAAAAGCACATTTCTTTAAATTGAGATAGAGTTGATTAGATTGTAATACTTGAAACACTTGAGCAAGGTGATTTAAGTGTTGATCTGTGTCCTGGCTGTAGATGAGGATATCATCGAAATAAACCACCATAAATTTGCCAATAAAAGGTTTTAAAATCTCATTCATAAACCTCATAAAGGTGCTGGGGGCATTGCAGAGACCAAATGGCATAACTTGCCACTCATAGAGGCCCTCTGGGGTTTTGAATGCTGTCTTCCACTCATCTTCTGGCCTAAGTCTGATTTGGTGGTAGCCACTCCTGAGGTCCAGCTTGGAGAATAGCTTAGAGCCTCCCAATTTGTCAAGCAAATCTTCAATTCTGGAAATGGGGAAGTTGTATTTGACAGTGATCTTGTTGATAGCTCGACTGTCAACACACATCCTCAGCTTCCATCATTCTTGGGAACCAAAAGAGCAGGGACAACACAGGGACTCAAGCTAATTGGGATTAGGTGTTTTTGAAGCAAATCATCAATAATTTCCTGTAAGACCTGACTTTCTTTAAGGTTCATCATGTAATGAGGCAGATTTGGCATTGAAGCTCCATGGACAAAATCAATCTGGTGTTGAATATTCCTAAGTGGGGGTAGGCAATTTGGTAGGTCTTGGGGTGCAATGGCCTTAAATTTAGTGAGGAGGTGTTGAATGCTAGGTGGGGATGGAGGTTTGTAGCTTCAGTGTGGGTGGGAACTTGAGCAGTGGCTATGAGGGCAAATAAGTTATGGCATTGTTTAGTTTCTTGTTGGAATTTGGTGCCAGAAATAGTGAGGATGATAGGTTTTGAAGTAGGCAAGTGGGGTTTGGATGGTTAGATGGTGTTCTGAGGTAGTTTGGATGGAAGAAGTACTATTTTTTTGTGATTCCAATGGAAAGCATAAGTGTTTTCTGCCCTATTGTGCATAACCTTGTTGTCAAATTGCCAGGGTCTCCCTAGGAGAAGCTGGCATGCATCCATCTCCAACACATCACACACTAGCTCATCTTTATAATGCTTCCCTATGCTGAATTGAACTTTACATATCTTTGTGACCTTTACTTCATTTCCCTTCTTAATCCACCCAATGGAATAAGGGCTGGGATGCTTCATTGTTTTCAGATTTAACACCTTAACCAGAGTTTTGGTGACAATGTTTTCACTGCTGCCACTGTCAATGATGACTTCACACATTTTTCCTTCCACTATGCACTTGGTTTTGAAGATCGAGTGTCTTTGTGGTTCCTGTGGCTGTTTGGGGGAGAACATTAGTCTCTAAACTATGCACAAGAAGGGTTCTCCACAATCTTCAGGAACTAGCTTAACCACTTCATCTTCAGTCCCCCCTTTAGCATCCTCAAACTCCCCTGCCTCGCTTGTAGTGGATTCAACATTGTCCACATAATTAAGGGTCTTCCTCTGGGGGCATGCATTGGATTTATGCCCAGGCATGTTAAACCTATAGCATTTTATTGGGAAAGGGTTATGGTAAGGGTTTTGGGGCTTGAAATTGGGATTTGGGGGTCTAGGTTGTTGTTTTGGCCCCAGATCTGCTTGTTTTGGAAATGGTTGAGAGAGTGTAGGCTTTGGTTTGTCACTGTAAAGGTCTGTTCTAGATTTCCACTTGGAGGGGGTTTTATTTGCTCCTCGGTGCAACTGCCTTTCAACTTTATGAGCAAAGCTAATAGCCTCATCTAATGACCAAATAAGGCTCAACTCTAATTTTTCTTGAATTGGAAAAGACAATCCAGTCACATACCTTGAAACAAGTTGTTCCTCAGTTTCATTGAGGTTATTTCTGGCACTGAGCCTGCAGAACTCCTCAGTGTAGGCATCAATGCTTCTAGTGGATTGAGAGCATTGATGATATTTTTGGAAAAGGATGCGATTGTAGTCAGCATGGAGGAATCTGGCTTTGAGTAGTTTTCTCATCTTTGGCCAGATCTGAATTGGTCCTTTTCCTTGCCTCCTTCGATTGCTAGTGAGTTGCTCCCACCATGTTGAGGCTCCTCTTTTAAGTTTGTAGGCAATGAGTGATAGGACCCAATCCACATAGATCATGCCTGCATGACTTAATATTTCTATTAAGCCAATAAGCAGTCATTTATCTTTACTAAACAATTATCAAAATAACTAAGATCTAGCAGACGGGGAAACATTTTCTATACTACCAGAAATTTTATTAAAAATTTCTACAGCATTTCGTCTGTTTTCCTTACGTTGTCCAAATACAAATAATTACAATCCTGCAAAGAAAAACATTCCTATATCTTATCCAATCTACCAGCAAACATTTCTCACAGTGATCACATCTCAAAGAATAATTCAACCTTAAAATAAAATATATCATTTATATTTTCTATAGCTGAACTCAATTTAGAAACAACTGAGATGCCTACATACCCTTATTAATAGGGATCAAGAACTTGTAGTTCTTAAAGTATATTTACACCAAATATGCCACTTCTGATACAATTGCTATTCAGAAGTCAACATGACAAATATATATATTCTAACTCATTTTCTATCACGTCAATAATCCAAAATAAGCTCTAATAATTAACAATAAGCTTAACCAAGGTAAAACACATAAATATTAATATATTCCTCACTTATCATATTTAATCACTTTTAATTTCATCAAAGCTTTTCAAACAAATTTAACAGGATAATAACCATAGCTTGGCAGCATAATTTCTCACCCAAGCAAATAACACCCCTACTTGGCGGCATATCCCATCTCCAAGCAGTCATCAACCATATATATCATGCATTTATGAGTCACACAAAAATGATCATATTCACAACTATATATTTTTAACTCCATAAATAAAGTATGCATTCAAACACGTGTATGAATATGCATGTATTTGTTCTAGAGAAAATAACAAGATAACATATATATATATATATCACACATTATTCATTAACAATTTAACATCACAAGATAGGGTAACCAATCATCACGATCCTTCTCCCCAAGGCATCGTGTTGGGAATGTGGTGCAATCATCACGATCCTTGGTCTCTAGGAATCGTGGCATTTAAAAAGCTTTTATATGGCCGAGGGTACCCTCTCCAACATCATAACCATCACCATCCACATCACCGTACAACATCTCCAAATGTATCCCACAATATCCACACAAAACATCAATCTATAATTCCATTCAAATCATCATCCATAAACCAAAAATCACATAATAATTATCACACATACAAATCAGTTATCCACATTACAACTTAAAAGAAAAATCACCAAAACATGAATACATACATATTTATACCACAAAGCAACTCACTTTACCCACAATTAGTATATCCAAAGCAACCATATTAACCGGTTAAATAAATTGACTCATTATATACGTACAAATCCAAAAACAATTCCAATAGAATACAATCTCAATAGTAATCACAACTCTAATTCAAAATTAAGCAAATTCTAAATACATAACAATAATATGCAAATTATATATGAAAAAGAAGCTTGAGGAAAGTATAATACAGTGGTCAACTTAATTTACCAAATAACCATCGGCGGTGGCCGAAAAATAGTCCAACACTTACAGCCAAAAAGGGATCTCCTCAATCTGTTCAAACTAGGGGGAATTACTCCAAAATGAAGATAAAATTGGGTTCCTAGGGTCCAAATTAGGGGAAAATGACTTGACCCATTGCCGGAAACTCACTGGAATCCGGTGAATAGGGGCAGAGAGTACTTACTAGCTTTTCGCATTTTCTAGCGATCCGGTTGTTCCACGGGTGCTCATCGGTCTGTCTGGGTAGAGAAGATGGCCTGCTTCGATTCTTGGGTGGTGGGTTGGCCAATTTCTCGCCGGAGTCCAGCGATTGCAGACAAGAGGCTGACCGGATTCGTCAATTTTCCAGGAAAACTGGGTTGCTCCACAGGCTGTCACCGGCATGGGTAGGTAGAGGAGGCCGCCGACTCTAAGTTTTGAGTAACTTCTGGCCCGTTATCGTCTAAAAAAGGCCGTTGCCGGCGAAGAGACGAAGGCACAGTGGTGGAGGCTACACAGGCCAGCGTCAGGGGGAAATGGCATCCTGCTTCCAGAAGAAAAATTTAAAAGATGAAGGTAAGGGAAATTTGGTCATTTCTCTTTTTTTATTTTAACCTTGCAAAATTACCAAAATGCCTTTCACACTACTTTAACCATAACTTCAAGGTCTTAGCCCCAAATCAAGCATACTATCAGTCTACGAACTCATATCGATTAGCTCTACGCAACAGTACCACCGTCAAAGCCAAAGCATATCCACACAAAATGTCAACAATGGGCCCACTCATGGTCAAACTCGTCAAATTTGGTCAACTTTGAAAATTTCTAGTATCTTCTTAAAATGGGATGTTACAATGAGCTTGACCTTCTTATCCTCGGGGACTTCCACATCTGGAGTTGTATTAGGGGGGGGGATCGGCTGTGGAGGGATGGTTGGGTTTTCGGTGGGCGAATGCAATGAGTATCTTGATCACGCGTTCTACTAACACTCATATTCATCCCTATTCCATTAGTAATCGTGGAGCAAAGGTTACGGATCTCACTAGTAAGTGTATCCAACTTATGCTCCATGCTCACCATGGTTGCCCTTAATGCCTTCATGTAATAATCTTCTGCAGCGACACAACTGCTTCCTTCACCGGAGTTTGACATCAATTCATGGAGTCTTACCAGAGCTCTAATACCAATTAACGTAGAAAGTCAGTAAATGGAGAATCAGAATTTAACAAAGCAAGCTAAAATGCTTGCTCAATAACTGAAAGTTTAATTGTTTTTGTTCTCATTCATTTTCAAAGCTTTTCCAAGCTTTACAAAAATGGAGGAAAACTGTAAAATTGCAAAAAATGTTGCCCACGAGGCCGATCATGTTGCTTTAGTGATGCAGCCGACAACCAGACAAAATCCTAATCAACTCTTGCCACGTGGATAACCGCGGAGATACGAATATTAATCCATTGATGGGGCCGTATCTTCGATGCCACGTTGTCGAGTTTACAGACGCAGAACGACATCATTCTAAACACAAAAACTAAAACTTAAAACATTTTAACAAAACGCTGTCGTTACAAAACAAAAAGTAACAACCAATAGAATTTAAACTTGAGCAACGGTAACTATGGCTTCATTTTCATCAGTTTTAAGGGAGACAACAAGTCAAAATGTAACAATGCAGCTTAGTTCATTTCTTCATCTTCTCGAGCACACACATCATGACTCTGGACATAAGCATATAATCTAGCAAGCAGTCAGCTTTGAACTCAAAAGGGAGATATCGGAAGCGGGGGGAAAGGGCTAGATGGTATGATGACCATGGTGATTTAAAGGCCAGCTTCTCAGATTTTTAGAAATTTTTGAAGAAAACTAACTGGGCTATGTTTGGAAGAAACAATGTTTATTGAGCTTTCACGATGGTGGAAATGGATAATGGAGGAAGAGAAAGGAAACAACCTTTATTGTTATAATGCATTTTGCACCTATACAGTATATCAGCACAAAGTGATGACTTTAACCAATTTGTTTTTGTTTTGAAAGTACCAAATAACCCTTAATTAGAAGTTTTTAACCAAAAACTCCTCAAAAATGCATTGACAAGTAAAAAAAAAAAAAAAACAGATTTTATATTGAAAATCGAATACTCAAAAACTCTAAAAATTCTACTTATAAAATCTCTCTATTATATTACATGGATGAGTAGTAATACAATTTTAATATAAACTCACAGAGGTAAATCTTTCTCAACCAAGGGGCTGAAAATACTTTTTGACATGTAAACGAAAACAAAACTTCATTGCAAGAACTGAATATTACACAGTATCTTCTTACACAAGCAAGAAAAACCAAGAAATGACAAATATAAGTTTTTTCAGTTTGTTGTTTGCAAAAATAAAATCCTATTAGCTATTCACTCAACTTAGAGTTAGGTGCTGGTATGCTGCAGATACTCCAATACTTAATTTTAATAAACAATCAAGAAAGTGCTACAATTAACGAGAAGCAGCCACAGTGAGAAGTTTGTCATTGTTGAACAATTTTATCCAAACAAAGAGTAAACTGGGAATTATAACCCTGTCAAGGAAAGATGCACCCATAATGACTATATATCATATGGATATCGAGTAAATAATTTTAATAACTTTCTTTTGCAACAAAGTGTAATATGAGAAAGGATGAGTGCAACATACAAAGAAAAAGAGCTCTTGATATATTTCAATTTGCAGTACATAGCATAAAATATCCTATAAACTATCTGGTGTCTTAAATTATAAATATAATTTCATTAATGTGAAATATATTAGTTTTGTTACAAGGATCAATTAGCAAATTCCATCATTCAAAATTGAAACGTTTGACATAATTAAATTGGTTATGAATGGGATGCGCCAAATGCAATATATCAGAGCCACATGTTGAATAGTAGAGCAACAACAATGTGGTGGAATTGAAACAATGAAACAACCATTGTTGAAAGTGGTGCCCTTCTCCAATTTCCTGTTGTGATGAAAATACCAATTAACCCTTAACTATATCTTTTTACTGGAAAGAATCAAAGCATATTGATAAGGGATATTATCACTGAAAGTCCTTCAACTATATCGGGTTTTACAACTTCATCATAAAACTTTTTTTTCTCACTTCCGTCTTCAAAATCATATTTGTTTTTCACCGTCAATCCTTTTTGATGTTTCCGTTCAAATTTGAGGTTAAAACTTACGTGTAAGTCACGTGAGGCTTGTTTTGAAGGTTACTTAAGTAATTTCACACCATCTGATGATATGGCTTGCTCATCCTCCATGCTAGCTTTATTTACACACAACATTGCCCCTCTCTGTGGGCGGTGGAGTTCTTGAATAGCTTGGTGTCGTTGGATCTTAACCATAACAAGATAAAGGGGAGTTTTCCGGTGGGGTTGACAACGCTGAATTTGCATTTCCTGAACGTCAGTTACAACAGACTGTGTGGCAAAATTTCGGTGGGTGGGAAATTACGGAGCTTCGATAACACGTCGTATTTCCATAACCGGTGCTTGTGTGGTGCTCCGCTTGAAAGCTACAAGTAGTTCAGGAGGCGGTTCTACATTGTTTCTTATTTTATATTAATTTTATATTTACTTAAAGAGTGAGAGGCTGTTGAACGGTACAAGATTACAAGTTTCCACTTTTGTAATCGTAGTTTGCTGAAGAAAGAGTTGAAACCGATTTATATAGATATATATACACTATCAAGCTTTTAATATATTACAAAATACTTCATTTTGTATTTTATTTTTGTTTTTGTCTTGTAAGAAAATATTATATATATATGATCCTTTGCTCTACTGCATCATCGCAATTCACTTCCAAACCACTTGCTTCCCGACGAAGATCGTACGATACCCATCACAGGGAACAGTTGGATGGTTTTTTCGTTTAAAGCTATTATCCTCACCCTCATTTTCTTCCTCAACTTGCCGCGTTTTGGCACCAAACAAACCTTCTCTGACGTCATTTGGCTTGAGAATACCGAAAGTGTAAGCAAAGCTATCGTCGGAGTTGAAGCAGAAGTCATCGTCGGCAGTGACATTGGAGGAGTGAAAGCTTCTAGAACTTTCCATGTGGGAATTTGAAAGGTGAAGAAGTTTTTCATAGACGGAATCGGAGGAAGCCACGATAAGGTTGAGATCCAGCATTGTTGGGTATGAGTGGGAAAGTGTAATCCAGAGAGAGAATGATATTGGTGGATAAAAATGGGTGGGTGAGAATTGGTAATCATAATTGTAGCGGTTGAAGGAAATGAGACCCAGAGAATGTCATGGAGCTAGTTCAGCTCTAGGGAGAGAAACAGAGAAAGAATGAAGGGCAATTTTGTGTGTACATAAAACCAGCATGGAGGAGTGAGAAAGCCAAATAATCATATGGTGTTAAATTACGTGATTAACCCTCAAACAAGCGTCATGTGACTTACACGTGGGTTTTAACGTCAAATTTGAACGGAAACATAAAAAATGATTGATGGTGAAAAACAAATATGAGTTTGAGGATGGAAGTGAAAAAAAAAAATTCTAGGACCAAGTTGTAAAACTCGATATAATTGAAGGACTTTCAGTGATAATATCCTTATTGATAATTAAAAATTGAAAGTTGATACCCAGAAAATCATAAACCTTGCTCATAAAATCTCTCTATCTCTTTGTTATATTACAAGAATAATTAGTAAATGAGTTTAGACCTCCATTGTTTGTCCACCACAAAAACAACATTGACAAAGAAGAAGAAACAAAGAAAGAAAGGACAAAATTAGAAGTTTTAAAGTATGATGTTTACATAATTAAACTCTTTTAGCTATTCAATGGGCTCAGAATTCTATGTATGCTCCAGATACTCCAATACTCAAATTCAATAAACAATAAGTGATACACTTAAGGTTTGTTTGTTAACGCATTCAATTTTAATTTTAATTTTTTGTTTTAGTTTTTATTTTTATTTTGCTAAAAGAAAAAAAAAATGAAAAAAAAAAACTTATTTTTATGAAAAAAATAAAAACTTGTTTTTGGTAACCATTTTTTTTATATTAATTTTTTGTATTTTTTAAAAAACTTTACAAATGAATTTAAACAAATCCATATTCTATTAATGTCAAACACCAAATCTTGGCCATTTAGGGATCCCGAATCCAGATGGTCCAGGGTCCTGGCCCTGATCGGACGGTCCAGGCTCTTGGACCCTACTGAGAGGTCCAGTATCCCGACCCGAAACCGATGGTCCTAGATTTCAACACCGACCAGACGAATCGTGATCTTGGTCCCAGTCCAGTCTAAGCAGTCCTTGGTCCATGTCATATCTATGCAGTCCCTAGTACCAGCTCTGTCTGAGCAATTTCAGATTTTGGCCCTGATCCCAGCCTTGACAGGGCAATCTAAAGTTCTAGATCCTAGCCTCGACAAGGTAATCTCAGGTTGTGGATTCGACCCCGACTAAGCAGTTTGTGGTCCCTGAGCAGTCCAGGTTTCTTAGCCTCGAGGTTTACCCTAACCGGGCGGTCCTAGATTCTGGCTTTGACCGGGCAATCCCAAGCTCCACCCCCGACAGGGAAATCACGGGCTCTTGCCTTGATTGGATTCTCCCAAGTTTCGACCCGGACTGGGCAATCTTGATTAACTGACTGACCGAGCAGTCCCAGGTACCGACCCCAACTAGGTACTCTTGGGTACTGACCCTGACCAAGAGGTCCCGGGTTCAAGCTCAGATCAGGCAGTCTCAAGTTCTGGCCTGGACCAGGCAGTCCTGGGTTTTGGCCCTGACTAGGCAGTCCCTGGTTCCAGTTAGGACCAAGCGGTCTTGGGCTCTAGCTCGACTAAGTAGTCCAGATTCCGGCCTCGACATTACTAGGTTCCAACCTGACCAAGTGGTCCGTGGTCCTGACCATGTCAAGTTGGTCAATTGTCCTAGCCCATGCATAGTCCAGACCCCAACGAGTGGTCCTGGTTACCAAACCCGTTTACGTGGTCCTTAGTTCCTACTACATCCGGACAGTCTCATATTCTGAACCTGTATAGGCAATCTCAGGTTCAAGTTGTTTTGTATCCTGACATTATCAAGAACATAAAAAAAAATGAAAACTGAAAAATAAAATGATTTTTTTTTTACGTTTTTTTCTTTTAAAAGAAAAGTAAAAAGGATTTTTGTCGTAAAAAAATAAAAATGGTTATCAAACGCATTTTTTATTTTAGTTTTTTCTAGAAAATAAATAAAAATAATTATCAAATGCATTTTCATATTTGGTCTTCAAAAAATTTAAAAACAAGAGCCAATAATAAAAAATAAATTGGTTATCAAACGATACTTTAAAGAATAGCTCATGTGAAAAAAAGTTATGGTGATAAGCTTGTCATTGTCATTGATGACACAACAGCTCAATCCAATCAATGAGTGTACTAGAAATTACAACCCTGTAAAGAATTCATCACAGTAATGAGGAAAAATTAAGACATAGTGATCTTTTACTGGAAATAAAAATTATGGAGTTAGATTTAGAGTGACGATTAGGAGCAACAACACGATTTGATAAAACGAAAGAGGCACCAAAGAGGATGATCATATGTTTTGTGAATTCTATTTTATATTCCAAGGATAGTCTCAGATATTTTCCGAGGGTGAGCCTCAATTGCGGATACTATTTTACATTTGAAGGGTAGTCTCAGATGTGTTCCGAGTTATTCCAAAGGTGAGTCGTGGTCGCCTTTCATAGTGCACTTGGACATTTGTACCTTTGAGATAATATAGACATTAAACCTTCTGAGGGAGTGAAAACACTAGACCTTCCGAGGGAGTGATTAAGGTTTTGGACATTCAAAGTTACTTTAAATATTTTGAGTGCGCCAAGTGGATTAACAGGTCTGAAAGTCCGAGCCATAAAGGGATAAAAAGGTTTTCGAGGCAACTGGCAAAGCCAAGAAAGATTGAGACAACAACGTTCGGGACATATGTTCAAGATAAGTAAGGCTGAGCAAAGTCTGAAGCTGAAATGTATAAATGACTAAGGCCAACATGTCTGAGGCTCATACGTCCGAGGCTTCTATTGAAATGTCTCAGTATAAAATATATGAGCTATCCTGAACATGTATCTCCTTTGGAACTATCTGAAGCACCTTGAAGACACGCCTTCTCAAAACTATCTGAGGCATCTTGAATACGTGTCCAGGATGCTCAAATGCCATTTCCAAAGTGTTCTAACACATGCTGAAATGAGGTGAAATGCCAACTATAACCGTTCCAAGCTCAGTTAATTCTCAGGAAATCATGGAAATTAATTATCATCAAAAGTATTCATTGGACAATTACAAGTTCATAAAGGCATCAGACACAAGGGTATAAGTAAGAGGTGAGAGCTGAAAGGTAAAGGATTCAAAAACACACATAAAATATTCTTACACAAGAATTACTCTTAGAATTACTCTTTCATTTACAAAATACATTCTCTCATTCAAATACCGACTTAAGCATTAGAGTGTCTTTGGCAGGTACCACAATGGTGCTATAATTTCTATTCTTTTTCAAGGGAGATTGAACAGTTTGGGAGGTGACAGTAAATTGTAATCACATGTTTGACTTTGGTTGTCTACAATGGGAGAGGACATATGTTTTTTAGCTCTATGCCCCATTTTATTAGCCATTTTTCTTTTTTATGACGAATTTATGAATTTTATGGCTGAAAAGGAATGAACTTAATATCTTTGCCATACCATATAATCATTGATGTTGAAAAAGCTCAAAGAGAAATAAATGAGTAAAAGCAAACCCCCTTTAACCATTTTATGGAAAAGCTAAGGGGCCTATGTTTTTTAGTTGAGGGATGGTAGACATTATTGTCCTAATGTTAAAGCTGCTTTTATTAAGTTCTATCGCGGCTTTTGAATTGCAGCTTTTGGTTTTTAAGTTTCAAAAACAGTTTTTGTGAAAGTTTATGAAAAAGCTTACAATTTTGAAAAGCTTAAAATCAAAGTTGGTGAATTGTAGTTTTTCAAAACATCATTTTCACAAGTAGAAGCTGTAGAAATACATAATCAAAATCATCCCAGAGATGACCATATAATCTCTAGAGGTTGTTTCCACCAAGAATAAGATGCCATTTTCCAAGTACTTGGACTTGAATGTAAGAAAATCCATTTATTTCTGGCAATGGTAGAGATGACAAAATTTAGTACTTGGGCTTCCTTTAACAAGAAAAACATTTTCTATACTTTTGCTTCCATGCTAATTCCAATCCCAATCTCTGCAAATTGAAGTTGTCACTCGTTAAGACATATAAATATATATATATATATATGTGTGTGTGTGTGTGTGTGTGTGTGTGTTTGTGTGTGTGTGTGTGTGTGAATAACCGTGAGTTTTGACCAAAGAGAGGAAGTAGAAAGAAAGGAAGTTGCAAAGAGAACTTGAGCAAAAAACAGTAAATCTTTGTTTCATTTTGAATTTTCAACAATACATATACATTTTTGACTAATGGTCATGAGTAGCTGCTATTTTACCTAATCTGCAGTATATAAAAGTGGCAAAATGCAAAAAAGTTGCAGTAACTTTTTTACAAAAGCCAAAAATATCTCTGCATTTTTAGAGGATATGATTGTAGCTAGTTACATTACAAAATAACTAAAATTTACTTAATATGCAAGAACCATTTAAAACTAACTAGAATTTTAAACCAAAAACAGAAACTAATTTTTTCTCCACAATAGCTTGCACACATAATTTTGCAGCAGCTTCTTCTTCTATTTTTTTTTTTTTAATCACCAAAAATGTCATCCTCTAACACTCCTCCGTGATATTTTTGGAGGAAAGATTGAGCAAACTCCTCAATATTTCAAACATTTTCTTTGAAAGAGCTTTGGTAAAAATATTAGCCAATTGAACTTCAGAGCTACAATGCATCAACTTAATTTCACCATTTCTTTCAAAATCTCTCAAAGCATGATGCCTTACTGGTATATGCTTTGTTCTTCCATGATGGATAGGGTTTTCAGCTATTGATATAGCTGACATGTTGTCACAATGAAAAATGGTTGCTTCTAGTTGGTCTTCCTTCAAATCCAGCAAGAATTTTTGTAGCCAAATGGCTTGATTAGATGCAACAGAAGCTGAAATATATTCATCTTCAGATGTTGATTGAGCAACTGATGTTTGTTTCTTAGAATTCTAAGAAAATGGCCATGAACCAATGTTGAAAACATACCTGGATGTGCTCTTCATGTCCACTAAATCTCCAGCTCAATCACTATATGAGAATCCTTTTAAAATACACTTTTTAGTCTTGTGATACCACACTCCATAATCGGTTGTACCTCTCAAGTATCTCGATATTCTTTTTCCAACAGCATAATGAATTTGTGTAGGTGAATGCATGAATCTAGCAGACTAACTGAAAATATGATCTCAGGTCTTGAAGAACATACATATAGCAGGCTGCCAATTAAACTTCTAAAAACATAAGCATTAATCATATTAGAACCATACTACTTGATGAATTTTCATGGGAGTTGCAACTGGTTTGTACAAATCCATATCAAATTTCTTAAGCAAATCATCAATATAGTTTCTTTGATTTAGAAAAATACCTTGACTGCCTTGAATAACTTCAATTCCAAGAAAGAACTTCATTTCACCTAAATATGTCATCTCAAACTCCTTTTTCATGGCATATTTAAAATTTTCTATTCTAAACTCATCTCCTCCTGTCACCAATAAGTCATCAACATGAAGAGACACTATCATTAAGCTTCCATGGCTGTTTATGTAGAGAGTGGGTTCATTTTCACTTCTATGGAATCCTTGTTTTAGCAAATACTCATCAATTCGACTATACCAAGCTCTACGAGCTTGTTTCAAGCCATACAATGCTTTTACAATTTATACACTTTGCTTTCACTTCCTGGAATAGTGAACCCTTTTGGCTGCTCTACATAAACTTCTTCCTTCAAAAACCCTTTAAGAAGACAGATTTCATATCAAGATGAAATACTTTTTAGCGTTTTTGTGTAGAGAATGCCAACAACAACCTTATAGTTTCCATTCTTGCCACATGTGCAAATGTGTCTCTAAAATCAACTCCATATTGTTGAGCATAACCTTTTACAACCAATCTAGCCTTGATTTTATTTACAGAACCATCCAAATTCAATTTTGTCCTGAAAATTCATTTAACTCCAATGATATATTTGTGATTTGGTCTGTCAACCAGCACCCATGTCTATTTTCTTCCAATCATTTGAAGCTCTTCTCTCATTGTTTCCTTCCATTTTTCACTTTGGAGAGGTTCTACCACACTAGAGGGGTCACTCAAGGCTCTGGAGCCCCTAATTCCAACTGCCTTCTCATCATCATCCAAAAGCGCCTCCTCACCATCAAGATGAGAGAAAGGTTCTCCCACTTCTTTTTTCTCCTAATGAACTTCTTCTTTTCTCCAATCCCATGAAGTTGATTCATCTACAACAATATCCTTGCAAACAACATGCATTCACAGCATATATTCTATATGCCTTGGAAACCAAAGAGCAACCCAAAAAAATTCCAACAGTAGCCTTTTTGTCTAACTTGCTTCTCTTAATTTCGGGTATATGCATATAACATATACTCTCAAAGACTCTTAAATGATCATCTGAAGGCTTCCATGCCACATTTTATAAGGGGTTTTGGAATCCAAAGCTTTGCTTGAAACTCTGTTAAGCAAATAAATTGTTGTGTTAACAGCTTCTGCCCAAAAAGATTTAAGCAAATTTTTCTCATAAATAAGGCATCTTGCTATCTCCATTATAGTTCGGTTTTTTCTTTCACTAACTCCATTTTGTTGTGGAGTGTATGGAGTAGTGAATTGGTGAATAACCCCTGTAGTTTTGCATTGAGTCTCAAATGAGCTAGCTATATATTCAGCTCCATTGTCAGACCTTATGATTTTAATGCTCATTTGTGACTGATTTTCAACCAAAGATTTGAACTCTTTAAATTTTGCAGCAACTTCAGATTTTTGTATAAGAAAATACACCCAACAATATCTTGAGTAATCATCTATGAAGATTAGAAAATATTTACTTCCATTCAAGGATGCCTCACTCATTGGTTAACACACATCTGTGTGAATCAACTTCAATTTCCCATCAGTTCTCCAAGCAGCATTTGAAGGAAAAGATAACCTTTTTTGTTTACCAAACTAACATGTATCACAAACTTTCTCACTTTCTTTCACCTTAGGGAGGTTTCGGACCATTCTTTGATCATGCATAAACTTCAAGGAGCCATAATTACAATGGCCAAACCTTTTGTGCCATAGCTGAGAATCACTCTCAGCTTTTTCCTTAAGAGCAGTGTGTTTATTCTCTCCTAAATCAACTATAAAGCTTTTGTCTTTCATTTTTACACACAAGACTTCATTTCCTTGAAAATCATATATAACACAGTGATTTTTTAAAAATTTAGAGAATATTGTTTCTCTAACATTTGAGCAACACCCAATAGATTTTCACTAATTTCTAGAACAAGTAAAACATCATAAATGAGTTTAGTACCTGTTGGTGCGGTGACAGCCACATCTCCTTTTCCAACAGCACCCACCAAAGCTCCATTGCCGATTTTGACTTTTGTATGCTCATCTCGGTCTAAATTCACAAAAAGTTGCTTATTGTGAGTCATATGACTAGAACATCCTCTGTCAATTAGCCATTCTCCTTTGTTACTCACAGCTTTGAAACAAGAAACTGAAAATAAATTTTATGGTTTCTCTTGGATCTCATCCGGCACTTGAGCTTGGTTAACATGTTTGACTTGTTCTCTTTTTTTCTTACAAACTTTATCTATGTGGCCAAATTGTTTACAATGCCTACATTGGACATTTGGCCTAAACCAACAAAATTTGGCAGTATGTCCATCTTTCTTACAGTGGAAACATGGCCCAAATTTCTTCTTCTCCACATCTCTGCTTGAACTCTGCTTCCCTTTCTCTTTCTTGTTTGGAAATTGCTTTTTTGAGGTAAAGACAACACTTTTACCTTTCTGTTTCATCGCCATGGCAGCTTCAGTTGCTTCCTCTTGTCTAATATCTCTCATTTGTTCTATGGCTTAAAGTGCATTCAACAATTCCGAGAGAGATATCTCACTAAGATCTCTTGATTATTCAAGAACTTAGCTTCGAATCTCTCAAGTAAGCTCACTAGAACCTTTTCCACCACTCTTTTATCAGAGAGCTCTTCTCCAAGAACTCGAATCTAATTCACAACCTTCATCATTCTTTCTGTAAAATCCTTCACCTTCTCAGATTCCTTCATCTTGAGTGTTTTACACTCTCTCCTCAATTTGAGGACTTGCATTTGCCTTGTCTTAGCACTTTCTTGGAACTCTTCTTTGAGTTTGTTCCAAGCCTCTTTTGTTGTGGAGCAGGCCATTATCCTTGTAAACATAACATCTGAGACTGAAGAGTGGATGGCAACCATGGCTTCATACTTCTTAGTCTCTTTTTCACTGCATTGCTTCATTTGATCAATTGTTGGATTTGCTCTCAAGGGTTCTGGTTCCACTCCTTGATCAGTGACCTCCCAAAGATCAAAACCTCTGAGATAAGCTTTCATTTTGATAGACCAGATGCTGTAATTTTCACCAGTGAAAACTGGTGATGATGGAGCTGAATATGAAGCTGAAGCCATTTTTGAAAGGAAAAAAAAAAGTTTGTAACTTTTTTTTTTTTTTTTACTTTTTGGGGTGTATGACCTTTTTCCTCACTTGCCTTTTCTTTTACAAATGAGTTTAGCCCTCTCAAAGATCAGAAAATACGACTATGATGCCAAATTGTGAGAATAACCAAGAGTTTTGACCAAAGAGAGGAAGTAGAGAAAGGAAGTTGCAGAGAGAACTTAAGCAAAAAAAAAATAGTAAAACTTTGTTTCATTTTGAATTTTCAACAATACATATACATTTATGACCAATGATCATGAGTAGCTGCTGTTATGCCTAATCTGCAGTACACAAAAGCTGCAAAATGCAAAAAGTTGCAGTAACTTTTTTTACCAAAGCCAAAAACATCCCTGCATTTTTAGAGGATATGACTGCAGCTAGTTACATTACAAAATAACTAAAATGGTTACTTAATATGCAGAAATCATTACAAGCTAACAAGAATTCTAAACCAAAAACATAAAGTAATTTTTTCTCCACAGTAGCTTGCACACAGAATTTTGCTGCAACTTCTTCTTCCATTTTTCTTTTTTTTAATCACCAAAAATGTCATCCTCTAACAATATGTATATATCATATTTGTATCCAATCTTGAACATCCACTAACACTGATTTCAATTTATCAGCCTTTTATTAAACATGCTTAAAAGTATTATATTTGTCGCATTTTCCAAATCAAGCTTAATCACCATGAGACCATTTTTCCTTTATGTCTTTTCACCTTGTGCACAATTTCTTGAACAATGATCATATTCTTTGCTATCCATCTTCCTCCAACAAATGCTCTTTGATTTGGCAAAATTATATCTTTGAGAAAAAACCTCAACCGATTGAATAATAGCTTTGCTATAACTTTGTAAATGAAGTTACAAAGGCTAATTAGATGAAAATGAGCAAGACCTGAAGGATATTTAACTTGCTGTATAAGGACAATAGTGGTTCTATTCAAATTTGCATAGAGAATGTGAGAGATTGCGATGGCTTCATTATGCAAATTTGATTCCCTTAATGTCACGCTCCTTCTCAGTCATCTTTGAAAAAATCTCGGCACACAAAATAAAAAGGTAAGGAGATAGGGGCTCCCCCAGTCTCATTCCCTGGGCCAGATCAAAAGAGCCTACCTGATTGCAATTAATAAGTAGATTACAATTCACCGAGCTTAAGCAACAGTAAATGAAGCCTCGAACCTTTTCTGAAAAACCTCATAATTTTGAAGATTTCATCACATAATTGCATTCCCAATATGTCATAAGCTTTTTCCAAATCGAGCTTAATAACCATGAGACCATTTTTTCCTTTATGTCTTTTCACCTTGTGCACAATTTATTGAACAATGATCATATTCTTTGCTATCCATCTTCCTCCAACGAACGCTCTTTGATTTGGCAAAATTATATCTTCGAGAAAAAACCTCAACCGATTGAACAATAGCTTTGCTATAACTTTGTAAATGAAGTTACAAAGGCTAATTAGATGAAAATGAGCAAGACCTGAAGGATATTTAACTTGCTGTATAAGGACAATAGTGGTTCTATTCAAATTTGCATAGAGAATGTGAGAGATTGCGAGGACTTCATTATGCAAATTTGATTCCCTTAATGTCACGCTCCTTCTCAACCATCTTTGAAAAAATCTCGGCACACAAAATAAAAAGGTAAGGGGACGGGGGCTCCCCTAGTCTCAATCCCTAGGCCAGATCAAAAAAGCCTACCTGATTGCAATTACTAAGTAGATTACAATTCACTGAGCTTAAGCAACAGTAAATGAAGCCTCGAACCTCTTCTGAAAAACCTCATAATTTTGAAGATTTCATCACATAATGGCATTCCAATATGTCATAAGCTTTTTCCAAATCGAGCTTAATCACCATGAGACCATTTTTTCCTTTATGTCTTTTCACCTTGTGCACAATTTCTTGAACAGTGATCATATTCTTTGCTATCCATCTTCCTCCAACGAACGCTCTTTGATTTGGCAAAATTATATCTTCGAGAAAAAACCTCAACCGATTGAACAATAGCTTTGCTATAACTTTGTAAATGAAGTTACAAAGGCTAATTAAATGAAAATGAGCAAGACCTGAAGGATATTTAACTTGCTATATAAGGACAATAGTGGTTCTATTCAAACCAAGTGAAATAGTTCCAATTCTGAAACTTTCTTGAATACATTTTATGTAACACCACACTCTCTCTCCAACTAATAATGTCTCCAATTTAGCTACCGCACTTCAGACGGTATGGAGTTTTTGGTTAGACTTCCCAGGGGGTCACCCACAGGAATGCTCCCACTGGAGCACGCTTAACTCCAGAGTTCTTCCAACCGTGAAACCAATCACTCTGAAAAGGCCTTGGTTATTAAGAGAGTTCTCACTTTACATTTGAACCATTACTGTTTAACACCCTTCCACACCCGAGCGATGTGGGATTGGACATCGATCTCTGCCAGTAAGGTAGCCTGCCAGTGCCTCGCACCCGCCCACACTTACCCTTGCTCCAGATCCTGGTCGTCACAATCCACCCCCCCTAGTTGACAGGACCCGCACTACCCAAGTCCTGCCTGCAAGACTTAATCACTTTGATTAAGTCCCTAAGCAGTCAACAACTACATAATTAATAGTTCCACAACCCAAACTCCTAAATGCCAGAAATTTTAATAAAAATTTCTGCAGAGTTTTGTCTATATTTATAACATTCCCCAAATTATTTACATGTACATGCACGTCCAGACAATATTTCACAAAAATCTAGTAATTTCTCAGAAATACAACCATATACATAATCTCCATAACATATATATTAAAATTGGATTACACAATATATCTCTAGCATATTACAGTTTGCTACTTAACTAACATATAAACTTGCACAATCTAACTATGCCACTACTACCTCTAACTCGCTCCTCTTGCACTAACTAGCAACAGTAGCACAGCTAATAATCCAAGAACTACCTAAAACATTATTAAGAATTTTTGGTGGGGTGAGTACTTGCATACTCAGTGAGTAGAAACTATATAGCAAAATAATATTTTCTTCCACGTATATAAAAATTGGTTTGTGCATGCAAACTCTTTAGAAAGTAGTTCATCTTCCAAATTTCCAAAAAATATTCATATATTTATATGCATATATATATATTTAACATAATTAATATATTTGTTTATGTTAAAATGTCTTGAAATATAAAACAGCACACACAATCAATGCAACCAAATATATGAAGGACGTTCAGTAAAAAGCCACAGAACATATATATACAAACACATCATATATATATACCAGGCGGGTAAGCTAACTATTAAATCCCCAATGAAAAGCCACAGACATATATGTGAACAAATTATCATATACCGAGTGAGTAATAATCATTTCTGTGAAAACCATTGTCCTTTCATATATTCACACATATATGCAATTCATAATCTCAGCTTGGCAGCATAACCCATCGCAGAAGCATAAATAATATGGCTGCATAAACTATCGCCAAATCACTTGGCGGCATAAACCATCGCACAAGTATAAATAATATGGCGGTATAAACCATCGCCCAATCACTTGGCGGCATGAACCATCGCCCAAGTATATCCAATGTCAAACCTCCCTACCCGGCGGCATAAATATCGCCCAAGTAGTCACCAACATTGTTACACCTTACTAGGCGGCATACTCATCGCCCAAGTAGTCACCACATAGGTGCCATGCATTTATGAATTCACACAAAATAATCACATTCATAAATACTTACTTTAAATTCATAATTAAAGCACTCTTTTAAACATATGTATAAATATGTATGGATTTATTCCAAAAGAAATAACAATGTAAAATATATATCAATCTATATATATATACTTGTAAAAATTATTTAATCACAAAATATATTTCTTAATCATATAACATTTGAATATATTGCAAAACCATAAAATATATGTATATATTCATGCATTTACATATATATATATATATATGTGTGTTCCCACTCACAGAAACGCCACGTTGACGTCTATCCACGGTTGGTTGCTCCTTGTCGTTCGACCAGAGTAATTTCTTACTCTAGTAATACAATAAAATAATATTACCAATTATTTCATTACCATAATGTAAAATAAAACCTCCTTTTTTATTATCTATTTTCATACTTATGCAATTTTTCCTCTAATAACATAGGTTTATTAATTATATTTTTACTCAAATGATTTTTAGAGGTTAATACCTAAATTTTTATTCTTAATTTTCATCACAATTAATTTTCCAACTAAATTTGTATCATCAACCACTTAAATTTTCCAATTAAAATTACTATCTCTCAACCAAATATAAAATCAACCTTCACAATTCATCTATATCTCTTAATTATAATTTATTACATTAACTACAATCACAATTCATAATCTATCATCATAATTTCATCAAAACACATTCCAAACACTCACAAATTTTCCTAAATTTCCATTCTCCAACTCTATACTACAATGCTTATCATTATACAATGTAATTAAGCATAGAAAACATGATTTACCTTCAATTGGAGCCAAAATTTAACACTTTCTCTAGAAATCCAAAAATTCCCTTTGTATCCTTTTTGTCAAATCTTTAACCTAGCTCACTAATCTTTAATTCCAACACTTGGATTTTGTAAAGGAGTGAAAAATGAAGCTTTTGGTACAAAGATTCCGGCGAGAGGTGGCCGGAATATCTCAATTTTCGGTGAGAAAGAAATTCGATAAATATCCAAAAACTCAAGCTTATGGTGGTTTTCGGTTAAAACAAACCTCACCAAAGTGTTTAGAATACTCTAAAACCTATGGATGACCTATTTTTAAGCTAAATTTGAAGAAGATTGAAGAGATTGAACTTGGTTTCTCTCAAAAAGCTTCGTCGGCCAACCTTGGAGGAAAAAAAAAACTACTCTGCGTGAGGAGGAAAAAGCTGGGCATTAATTCAGATTTTTGCCCCAAAATTCTTATTTTTCCCTTCTCTCAATAACACATAACCATTTAACTATAAAGGCAAAACGGTCATTTATCATTTTATTTTATTTTATTTTCTCATTTTCTATTTTTATTTACTTATTCAACATTCTTATTTATTTATTTTTATTTTCACTTCTATTTTTCTTCTTAAACTAACTCTAATTAAATATACTAATTCACAAATTAAAATTCTAAATTTTTATTTCCTTTAAATTAAATTTTAAAACTACCAATATTTATTTCACTAATAATTATTTTTCTTATACTAGCATTAGTGTAATTAATTATATTATTAAACATAATTAACTCTAATTACATTGCTAATCATTAATTAAGTTTTAGGATGTTACAAAACTTACCCCTTTATTTAATTTCGTCCTTGAAATTAAAAGATTTACCTAAACAAGTGAGGGTACTGTATCAACATCTCATCTTCTTTTTCCCATGTTGCTTTCCCATGTTGCTTTTCGAACTGTTTGGTTCTTCCATCATACGCAATACTTGCTCTTTTTCATCAACTATTTATTCTAGCTCTTTCTCATATGATAAATTTTCCTTGATCTCAACCAATGAGATTTCAATAACATGAGACAAATTACGCACATACTTTCGAAGCATAGACGCATGAAATACATTATGTATAATTGACATCCTATGTGATTGATTTTCTCCTCTAAAAGTTTCAAAGATATAAAAATAGTATTACTTACTATTTCCAATAAGAATAAAATACTAATGTTAACAAAAGTTTATTTCACAAACTTCTAACTTCTCTCTAATTTCCAAAAAAATGCCAAAATTTAGTCCAAGAGCCTTACACATCACTTATAACCAAACTACTATACAAATAACATACCAATTGTCCAATAGTCCCCTCATAGCAGCTCCTACACTTCTTGGCTAAAAAAAATGAGCTCCAAAACCAAAATTCAATTTCTCTTCAACCAACTACTCAATTCCATCTAGATAAATTTTTAGCTTCACAACCCAAATCTCAACAATTCTCATAATAACTTCAATATTCAGTTTAGCCTAAAAATAATAATAAAATTGAAACCAAGGAATTTCTCTAAAATCTCTCCATTAAAATAACTATATATAAGCACCAATTATACTTAACAAAATTTGAAACTCCCTAACTAGCTATACCAACGGCTAAATAAAAAAAATTAACATATCAATTGAACAATCTCCAAATCTAATATAAAACATAATTATATATATATATACATTGACATCCAATATTAACTAGCGCCTTTACATTTCTCATAATCAAAACAAAAATCCTTGTTAACAATCACACACAATCGGTAGTACCCAAAAATCCAAATGTCCAAAATTTCAATTTCCACCCACTCAAATTCTAGTTATCCAAAACATAGACTAAATCAGCCAAGATAAGAACTTACCGATTTCGAATTTCAAAACTCACAAAATCAGCTGTACTACAGCAACATAGGACCTCCACTTTCATGGCATCTTTCATATTACTCAAAATTCTTGGTAGGTAAGATTAGAAAAATATTGGGTGTTAAAAGAACAAATGGATACAAAGCTCATGAAAAAAGTGACCGGAAAAATATGTTCCGATGAGGAAGAGTTTTTGATAGTAAAGGTTCTTCAAGTGGTCTCTAGTCGAAATTGGTTGACACGCATTCTCTAAAGTGTTCTAATCTCTCAAAGCTTGAAAGATTATAACTTTTCTTGAAGAAATTTTTAAAAATTTGAAGAAAATCTTGCTTGAGTTTGGCAATGATGAAGCAACGAGCATGGAAGAAGAAAAGGAAAGAAAATTTTTTGAGTCTCCTACTTTATTGACCGAAAATGGAAGAGAAATGAGAATTTTAGAATTTAAGCTTTATTCCTATTTTGCCTTTTCTTCCATAAGCTTTCCTTTTCTTTAACTAAGAGTAAAAACATCCATTCTAACCCATAATGTTCAATTACCAATTTAACCTTCAATTCCATTTCTAAAATTTCTAATAGATTGGTAAAATTGGCATTTCATTCTCTTGGCTAAAATAAAATTCTCAAAAATTATCTAACCTTTAAACTAAAATTTATCCATGGTTTAGTAAGCATAATTAATTGAAACATACTTTGATGTTGCCAAGACATGAGACTAATCCTTCCTAATTATGGAAAAAGCAATAATTTATAAGCAATTACTCCAAATCACTTTTAAATTTTGAAAGGTCCAATAAACCTAGCACTTTACTTTTCATACTTCTTAAATTGAAATACACCATTCCACAAGGAAACATTAATGAACATTTAATCACCTATTTTGAATTCCAAACCTCTTATATTATCCGCATAACTCTTTTGTCAGCTTTAAGCAAAATTGATGCACCTCAAGACAAGACACTGGGATTGATAAATCCCTTGTCTACTATTTTCAAATGTCGAAATTTAAGCTCTCTCTTAGCTTCTTAAACCATTCTACATGGTGCCCTAACCACTGTAAACTTTACTGCTTTATTTGGAGGCAAACTAGTAATTCTTTAGGAATAAACATCTATAAATACTCTTCTTATTTGTATTTCATTTAATTCTTTACTACCTTTTCTAGTATTAAACACATGTATGAGCAAGATTTGCTTGACATCCTTTCCTTAACCATTTCATTGTACTCATGCCAGAAATTACACTTTGGGACATTATTGTACACTCTCCCTTAAATGCTACTTTAAGTTTCATAGGTTCCTTAAATATATCTCATTTCATAAAATAATCCACTCATCAATTAAAAAATATGATGTAGATATTATATCTAATACCGCAACTCAAATACTAAAGAAGTCAAAATTAAACCAAGAATATCTAATCACTTCTTCTTATAACTTTTTAAAATTTTCATTCTTAAAATCCATATTCTTTTTGGATTCTCTAATACTCAAGGTACCAATCAATTTAATTCTTTTTAATACTTCACTCAGCCACAAGGTAAAAGTCTCACAATTATTCTAATGAAAGCCTTAACCATTCTCTTAAAGCCTAATAAAAAACTACCGTATGCTCTTTCCAAGTCTAAACGGTTATATTTTCCCTCCTACGGCCCTAAAAATTTATAAAATCTAAGTAATAAATCAGTTTTAAAGTCTTTAAGAGCATCTTATATATAGTGATACTAATTAATAATCTTTGTTAATTATCAATATAGAATTCAATGTTTTATTTTTATTTGAATAAAATTAGTTGAATCATCTAATATATCAACATATATTATATATATCAAACTGTACATATGTTATTATTTTATTAGTTTACATATTAATAAGATCTAAATATAAATAAATAAATTTAAAAAAAATATATAATTAAATATATGCCAATTAAATATTAGCACATTTAGTAAATATATCAGTAGTATTATTATTACCAATTTTTTTCTAAATAATAAAAATAAAATCTGTGGAGCAAGCAACTCAATTAAGTATTTGATTAAAAAAAAGAAAACACAATTAAGTGGGTTCAAAATACAACTCTAATAAGAATAGGTTTCTCTATCTCTCCATATATATATATACCCACCGCTCCAAATCTAAGTCAAAATTTAGTGGTTTTTGTTTATCCTAATCAAAGGTTTCTGTTTGAGGGGTGTTGTTTTAATTAGTAGATATGGCCAGTGATCAGACTGAGGTGCTTGGCGGAGACTCAATCTGTGAAGCGTGGCCTGTAGATGACAATGAAATCAACGAAGACCAATCTGATTCTTCACCATCTCCATGCTTCCTCTTCTTTCTTCATGCGGTGCTTTCACGCCCTGTTCTTGATCACCAAGAAGAAGAAGACCAACTGTTTGATTGTCCTCCTGAGTACATGGTTGACAGCGTCGATGTCCGCAGAGAAGTGCGTTTGGAGTACGATGTGGTAATGGACGAGGAGAGCTCTAAGACTGCCATTACCAAAATGCTGTCCGATTCAGGACTCGTTCCGGTTCAGGCTTTCATGGTGCAGAGGATTTTGGAAGCTGCCCTTTCCATGTCCACGCTTAAACGCTTTGCGGGTTGGAAAGTTTTTCGGGTCGGAGTTTGGATCGAGGCTATTGTGGATGAGCTCCCAATAGCCGACGATGATAAAGATGAAGATATGGCGGAATTGGACGGTGCAGATTGGGAGCCTAAGTTTAAGCCAGCTAGTAAAGTTTCCATTGAAGAATTGGAGAGGGTCAAGATTGAAGAAGAAGGTGGATGCTGTTCGGTTTGCTTTGATGATTTCCAAAGTGGTTGCGAAGCCACTCGAATGCCTTGCTTGCATCTCTTTCATGGAGAGTGTATTGTCAAGTGGCTCCAAAACAGCAATTTCTGTCCCCTCTGTAGGTTTCAGCTGCCATCTTGATTATACAATATATGTATAATGGTAATATATAGAATGTGTATTATGTAAAATGGGATATATTTATATAGTTGTCTTTTTATATGTATACAGTGAACAAATTATTCTGATTTTGGTTCGCTTCCTCTTTTTCTCTGTCTAATCTTTGCTCCATTCATGGATGTATTACTAGTTAGTAGTCTTTATCATGATTAAGTTATTTAATTAGTATTCTTTTATTTTTTAATTTTTTAATTTACACAGAGCTCTTTAATTAAATACAAATTCTTTTGAAATCCCAAAAAGATCTTTTTACAATTTATACGGTTATACATATATATTGAGTTTTGATTTTGAGAATCAAATTGAAGTCAACACCAGAATGGTAATAGTCTTTATCATTGATTAAGTTCTTTAATTAGTTTTATTTTAATTTTTTTGGTCTTTTTTCTCAGTCTAATCCGAAAGAGATATAGATATATTGAATTATCCTGTGAGTTCTGAGTACAAGGATAAGATACTCTAATACCTATCAAGCTTCATTCCTTGAATTAATTGTCTAGAACACAAACTAATAGAATATAACTCTAACACAACTAGCTTAGACCTCTCCAATCCACACAATATATATATATATGTATGTATATTAAGAAATTGGATTTTCATTAGTATTCATGCATATATATTTAATGTTTGTTTAAAATATGTTTCCTAGTACTAGTTATTTTAGGCCATTAGCAAGTTCAAACTTCAAACTGGAACTTTTTTTAAATATAACTTACATGGCAATTTTAGAGTTTTACTATATGATGATCATCAGGAAACAGTTGTTGATATGGCGATTAATTACTAATTGGTAACATATTATTATTTTATTCTAAAACCTAATTTGAAAAACACCCCTAAAAAAATGATCAAACTGTCAACATGCTTTTTTTTTTTTTTTAAATCCGAAAAAACAGAAAAAGAAAAGAAAAACAAAGAAAAGTATATCTTTGGAGCAAATAGCTCATATATATATAATTATTTTAATAGGAGCAGCCTTATAATTAACTTTAAAATTTATCACTAAATTAGTATTCCGGGCTGTTGAAGCATCTTGTATAGCCATACTTTTCGATTCAATTATGTAAACTAGTTTTTCTTCATTATTAATTTACTATAGAATTATGTTTTTTATTAAGCAGATGATAAAGAGAAGCAAAAATTATAAGAACTGTATTAATATTTATTAAGCAGCGTACAAAGAGAAAGCAATAATTACTAGAACTGCATTAAACTAGTAATATAACTATGGAACTCTTCTAATGATATGAATCTGTTTGTCGTTGTGTGTTTCTGTATGTTGTATTTAAACTTTTGCTAAATAGATGAATGTGTCCGGGAAAATTCATGAAAAAGTGATCAGCAAAATAGGGTAGAAAAAAATAACCCGTGAATAAAAAATATTTCTTTTTAATTTAGATATTTTTTTTCTTGACAAAAGTAAACTCATTAGGATTTTTCACCTACAGTCAAAGTTACTTTGACCTGAAATTGTATTCTTAATAATTTTACTATTGAACCAAGCCTATCATTGTTATTTTAATTTGTTATCATTCTTTATGTTTTTATGTAAATTTTTATGTTCTAAAGAAAAGGACTTATTTTTACATGTGGAGCAACAAACTCAAGGATTCGAAATACAACTCATAGATCAGCTCTAGCCAATACAACTCTGCTACGTATAGTGCTTACTTGTTTTTCTGTTTCGCATAAGGTCTTGCTCTACCTCTCTCTGTTTCTCTGAACTGATTATATGGCCATTGAACAAGAACAAGACATCGTCAATGTTGGCACAGATGTGTGTTTAGAGCACGATGCCGACATTGCCATAAACCACGTGCTTTGCGGTATAAGAGTGACGAAGGATCTCCTCTGTTCGAGGCTTTCATGTTGCTCAGGTTTGTGGGTCGGCTATTTAATTTTAGGAGGTGCATTGAGCCTATTGTGAATGAGAATGGGAATGATGATGACAACGAAGATGATGATGATTATGAGGATTGGGAGCCTAACTTTGAGCCAGCTAGCAGAGCTTCCGTTGAAGAGCTGGAGAGAGTCAAGGTTGGAAGTAGTTTGAAAGAAGAAGGTGGATGCTGTTCGATTTGCTTTGATGATTTTGAAACTGGCTGCGATGCTACTCTTATGCCTTGCTCACATCTTTTTCACGGAGATTGTATCGTTGATTGGCTAGAAACGAGCAAATCATGTCCCTTGTGTAGGTTTCAAATGCCATCTTGATTAGTTTATAAAGAACAACTAATACCCACTATTTAATGAGTGACAGTTCATATCAGTGTCTTATGTGTATACTCAGATGCATTGACTGTATGAATATGAATATTGGACGGCTGAATATTGGGTGACAGTTCATATCAGTAATGATGTATATAATTGGATGGAAAAGATCTCAGCCAAGCATTGGAGTAGGCATGCTTTCGATGAGGCTGTTAAGAATGACCATATTACAAATAACATGACTGAGTCATTCAACAGTGAACTGAATGTTCAAAGGGGTGAACCAGTGTTGTCATTGCTTGAGCACAATAGGCGGCTAATGATGAGAAAGCTCCAAAAGAGGAAGAACATAGCTCTAAAATGGACCATTGCAGTACCTCCACAAGTTATGAGCAAGATTGAAAAGAATCAGTTGGAGGCAAGGCATCTGAGGGTTATTTGGGCAACATACACAGAATTTGAAGTGATTGATGAGAATGTGGTGTTTGTGATCGAATTGCAGCAACATATATGTCGATGTAAAGCTTGGCAAATCAATGGGATACCCTGCAAGCATGCTTTGGCCTGCATCATGTACAAGAGGGATGATCCCACTACCTATGTTGACAGTTCCCTGAAGAAAACAGCTTACCTGCTTATTTACAACAATGTCATTCACCTATTACCCGATGAAACTTTGTGGCCGGATGTTGAGCACGATGAGGTATTGCCACCACATAGGAAGAGGCTGCCTGGTAGGCCAAAAATGGCTAGAATGAGATAGGCAGACGAACCAGATAAGCATGCAAGGTCATTCACCATAAAATGTGGCATCTGCAAAGTCCTTGGTCATAACAAAAGGACTTTTCCAAAGAATGTGGCCAACCGAAAGAGAGGAATGAGGACTGAGGTACAATTTACTTTTTAGTTTACCTATTTATATTTAGTTAGATGAAAATAGATTGAAAATATGAAAACCTAATGATTCTGTCATTATTGATGCAACAAGATGGGGAAGGACCTTCTACACAAAGGGGACAGCAGCAGCAGCAGTAGCTATGTGGAATGCATGCTTTTGACATCAAGTGGATTAAAATATGTTTAATATGTGTTTGTGGCTAGCTATGCACATGAACAGTTTTGTAGGATTTCTTAATGTTCTTGTAAATCTTTTGATGTATATTTGGGCTGAATTTGAAATTTAATAGGACTGTTGTTATCAATTAACCCATATAGAGTCATATTTTTGTTGGTGGGTACAGTTTAGGATGGGTATATAGAGCAATACAGTGTATGTGTCCCACTTATTTTTTTTGAAAGCACAGCAACATGATGTACTAAGTGACTAATGGGGTTGCATCCCTATTATACGTACACAATATTAGGTTGTAACTGTGATATTTGCTTGATGAAATGGAAAAATAATTATTTCTAAATTTTTACTCTTGAATATTGTTCTTCATACATTTATTACATATGTTTGAATGCAAATGCAAATACAACTACAACAATTAGAATTCCAAAGAATAAAAACATTATTTTCATGACTGGTTGCATTGCTTCAATTTTTTCCATCATTTCTTCTAGGGATTTAATCTCTATTTGCATACGCATTTCACTTGTCTCATTGGATGGTATTTGCATTCTTTCACTACTTGCATCACTGTCTAGATTGAACTTTTCATTATCAGGAGTCCAAAAACTATAGTAACCACATTTACCTTGTAAGCAGAAAAAATAGAGTCGAGCTGGATTTTGTGTTGACTCTGATATCCTTATACCGGCTTTCCTTCCACAATAACTCTTCATATTTCTAAATTTTATCATTCCGCCATTTATATCACTGCTACTAGTTGATGGTTGCTTTGCAAACCTTGATTCCATATGAGGATGAGGCTTAGAAAACATTTGAAATATGTTTAGATGAGTTGTTAACTAACTTGGCTGGAAATTCTTAGAGGGGGTGTTTTTGAAACTCTCGGATGGCTACAAACAAGGTTCAAATGATATTAGTAAGACTGTAAGAAAAAAATCAGAAAATCAGAAAAAAAAATTTGCAAATGATAATGTGAAATGGTGTTTTTAAAATTCCTTCATCCTATTATATATAGACATAGTTGTGACCGTTGGAGGCAATGGTCACATGTCTTGTCAAAATTCAATTACCAACTTAATTTAAAATTTATTATTATTTTATTAGGATAAGGGCATTAATGTCATTTAACACTCTGACACAGTCAGAGTTACTGATTTCTCACAGTGTAAGAGGTGTTTTTGAATTATACGGAATCTGAAGGTCTAATTTGAATTAGAGCCTAAAGATAGTGGATATTCGTAAAATTATCCCAATAATTTATGAAGTATGCATGCATGCATGCATACATACATACATACATACATACATACATACATACATACATACATACATACATACATACATACATACATACATACATAGAGAGAATTGGGATTTGAGAATACTAATTTTTGGTACTCTGTTTTGATCATGCTTGAAGTATCCATGGTTGTATCAAACATAGTACAAATTTGCAAAATGCAATTGGCCAATTTCCTAACTTAAAAATTCTTAAGCTTCTTTAGAACTTAATTAATAAATAAAAGTGGACTAAGGGCTTGGACTAATGTCCTTGGCTTGAGTTTGAGTGGAAAGAGCCAAGTAGAGACTAACCAAAATTGGTTATTTCAAGCAAATAAGAAACTGGATTTCTATGGAGCTTGCTGATATTGATGGCCTTGTAGCTTAGAAATTGATTGGGTTTTTGCAATTTCAGTCTTTACATGGTGTATTTGCTGATGTAAATTATAAATGATCCCTACACAACCATAAACAGGGTCTTCAATTCGATAATTTGCCTCCAAATACAAAGACTCCGCTGCTTCTGATGGTAGATGAGCTGGACTTGCTAAAGAAAATCACAAAAAAAAAAAAAAAAAAAAAAAAAAAAAAAAAAAAAAAAAAAAAAAAATCAAACTAACTTATCAAAAAAACCAAAAAAAGATTTAGTCTATTTTATTTTATTTTTATTTTTATTTTTACTTTTCTGTCTTCTTGCATATTTGAGTTGGACTTGTGATTAATCAAATAATTAACACCCTAAAAAAATAAACAAATTAATTAGCCAAATAATAATTAACTAAATAATGTCTATATATATAATTATTAACTGGAGAGTCTTGCCAACATTGCTAGCACCATAGATTTTTATGAACGCAAGCAAATCTTTGAGGATTATTAAAAGGAAAATGAGGTGAGAAAATGCAGTCTGAATGACACCTCCTTCTCAATTGCTTGTAAGCAGCACAACGAGCTGAAATCATTCTTTCAAAATCTTCAAGAATCTATCTAATAATCTTTTTCTTCTAAAAATTAATTAAAAAAATCTTATAAAAGATTTCGCATCTTTGATTTGATTTTTGAAAGACAAATATATATAGCAGTGAGCTTGTATGTAAGTTTAGCAGGACAATGAGGACATATAGTTTTAACGGCTACTTCTCTTATTAAAAAATTTCGATAGAGAATTAGGAAAGTGATGAAAATTGTAACCCATAATTGAGAATTTGGTTCTCTCTGTATGGAATTTTTGTACAAATCATTACCAAGTAGAGATTAAACTTGAAAATATATATTTTATTAGTCAACCAAGACACAAGATTTTGATTGAGCCAAGGTGATATTTCTCTCTCTCTCTCTCTCTCTCTATTTTTTTTTTTGGTGTTTTTATGTGTGCAAATTGAGCCAAGGTGATATTTCAATCACGTCACATTTGAAACATTCACTCGGAATTTCAGTAAAATTATGGTCATTTTACTTGGACAATATTACCATTGCCTTTCAAATTAAGAAATTAATTGGATCTACATGAGCACAAAAGAACATTGCAAAGTTTTTTACTTTTGGAGAATATAGTTGTTCATTAGAGCATCTCCAATGAAAAATGTTGATTGCTGTATATGTGGCATAGAATTAGACATTGTCTAAATTTATGTGGCATAAATGCACAATGAATTTAAAAATTGTTCTCCAATAGTAATGTGCACAAAGACTATTTATAGTTATTAATTAATTATATATTTTATTAAGTATTTTTAGTTTTTGAACAAATCATATTTTTAAATAAAATTTTAATATTTTAGAAACTTGACAATGTCTGACAGAGTCTTCATGAGTAAACATTCATCTTGACAATGTCAATGCCATATTAACTTGAAATTCATTATAGACATTCCTATTGGAGATCATTTTTTCAAAATAATATTTATATGTGCTTATGTGGCATATTAATTTTAACAATTCACATTTCATTATAAATGCTCTTAATTATTAATTTAGTAAAAATATTCATGATTAATTTGTTATTTTTTCATAGCCAAGTGGGGAATGGAAAGCAGTCGAAGCCTCCAGGAGGAGTATTAAATTCATGGCAACCAATTGGAAGACACCCGATATTCAGATTGATTAATACTGGTGTTTAATTGCCTTGCTTAACAATAAAAAGTAAAATTCATTTTTAAAAAAAGTTATTTCTTCACTCGTTCTTAATTAGATAATATTGCAAAAGAAGGGATATACATGTTTGAGGGAGAGAGTGATCACTGCCAGAAGCCATAACCAAGATTAATGTAACTAGGAAAGGCAATTTAAGTGAAGGTGATTTTTCTATTATGTATTGGATTTTTGAAGATACACTAATTACTATTGCGTGGCTTTTTAGGTATCCAATGAAATCAATTTATTTTTTTATCAATATTAAACCTATAATTTCACCAAGTTAAGGTTTAAGTGTATTCTTATTAGTTTTACTACTATATCAACCATATGAATATGAAATCCAATACATTCATGAATTCATATTATATATATATGTGTGTGTGTGTGTGCGCGAGCATAAATTGTGCATTATAAAGTTTCTTTTTCAATTTCTGGTGACTACTCGAGTTTTATTTTTTTTGCAAGTTGTAACCAATGGTGATGATTATTAGTGAGACCATACATAAAAACTGGTTAATTGACTGCGTTTATGTAAATATTAGAGTCTTGATTTAGGAAAGTAAACTCTGTCGGACAACCTTTTAAATTGTCAAATGAATCTCATAAGTGATGGTCATAATAATAATAATTTGAAACTACCATATTCTCTTTCCAAGTCTAAATGGATATATTTAATTTTTTCCCTTTCCACTTCTCTAAAAAATTTATAAATTAATCTAATTAATATATCGTGCTACCAATGAATAATTTTAGTTAATTATCAATATAGAAATCAATGTTTTATTTTTATTTTACTTCAATTATCGTTCCTTTCTTTTTCCATAAAAATAATAAAAACAAAAACTTACTTTTATTACTTGTGGAGCAAGAAACTCAATTAAGTGGATCTAAAATACAACTCTAATACGAATACAACTCTCTCTCTCTCTCTCTCTATATATATATATATATATATATACACACACACACCAGTGCTCCAAATCTAAGTCAAAATTTAGTGGTTTCCTTTTGCCTAATCTAAGTTCTCTGTTTCTGTTTTGAGTGGTGTTGTTTTAATTAGTAGATATGGCCAGTGATCAGTCTGAGTTGCTTGGCGGAGACTCAATCTGCGAAGCATGGCCTGTAGATGACAATGAAATCAACGAAGACCAATCTGATTCTTCAACATCTCCATGCTTCCTCTTCTTTCTTCATGCGGTGCTTTCACGCCCTGTTCTTGATCACCAAGAAGAAGATGAAGACCAACTGTTTGAGTCTCCTCCTGAGTACATGGTTGACAGCGTCGATGTCCGCAGAGAAGTGCGTATGGAGTACGATGTGGTAATGGACGAGGAGAGCTCTAAGCCTGCCATTACCAAAATGCTGTCCGATTCAGGACTCGTTCCGGTTCAGGCTTTCATGGTGCAGAGGATTTTGGACGCTGCCCTTTCCATGTCCACGCTTAAACGCTTTGCGGGTCGGAAAGTTTTTCGGGTCGGAGTTCACATCGAGGCTCTTGTGGATGAGCTCCAAATAGCCGATGATGATGAAGACGAAGATATGGCGGAATTGGACGGTGCAGATTGGGAGCCTAAGTTTAAGCCAGCTAGTAAAGTTTCCATTGAAGAGTTGGAGAGGGTCAAGATTGAAGAAGAAGGTGGATGCTGTTCGGTTTGCTTTGATGATTTCGAAAGTGTTTGCGAAGCCACTCGAATGCCTTGCTCTCATCTCTTTCATGGAGATTGCATTGTCAAGTGGCTCCAAAACAGCAATTTCTGTCCCCTCTGTAGGTTTCAGCTGCCATCTTGATTGAGTTTAAATACTTTGTATAATACATAAACGTATACAGAAAGAGTATTGTGTAAAGTAGGATATTTTTCTGTTGTTTTATATATAAATTTAACCAATTAATCTGATTTTCGTATGTTTATGGCATTAAAATATCTATGTTTTAACTCTCTCTTTTCTCCGTATACACTTTTCTCTGTTCTTGGATTATTGTTATAAAAAATTGAACGCATCGTTATTTGCTATATTTTCTCAGTGTAATCTGAAAGTCATACAGATTGAATTGCTTACCAGAATGCGAAAGCACGTAAATCATGTGCTAAGGCTTTCTTTGTTTTGCCTTTATTATTCTTACGTTTGCAATTATGAATGGCTCAATTATACAGCTGTTTGAATTAATGCAAATTATCAATCTGCATAGCACACAATATTAGTAATGAAGACAGCATATCATATGGCTATAGCAACTATTTTTTTATTATTCCAAACTATAACCGATATTAGACAAGTGTAATAAAACATTTAATAACCTGTTAATTAGGAGAAGTTTCTGCAGAGCTAATTATTATAAAATGATGCTGGTTCTAATCTTAGTCTGCAGTAAATCTATAAACCATGGCATGCAAATATTTCTCTCCTGGATTGATAATTTGTGAAGGGAAATTTGGGTGATTCACCGAGTCAGGGAAGCCCTGTGTTTCCAAAGCAACTGCAGCAAACTTGTGGTAAACAGCTCCATCTTTTCCCTTCACATCGTGCAACATGTTGCTCGAATAGAATTGCAACCCCGGCTGATTAGTCCAGAGCTCCATTTTCCGCCCCGAAACCGGGTCTTGCATCAATGCAGCCCTCCTAAAATGCTCGGGGTTACTTTTGTCCAGCACATAGTTAATGTCATATCCATCTGGTAGCTCTGTGATCAAGCTTCCAATTTCATGGGATTCGAGGAAATCGTATGGTGTTCCTTTGATAGGGACAATTTTTCCGGTGGGAATGAGATTTTCATCAACTGGTGTAATACTGGAACCGAAAATCTGGAGCTTTTGGGAAAGGACATCGCCGCTGTTATGGCCACGGAGGTTCCAGTAAGCATGATGAGCTAGGTTAACTGGAGTGGCCTCGTTAAGAGCTTTGGCTTCCATTTTAATACCCAATTTGTTTGTGCCAATGAACATGTATGTCAACATAACAGAAAGATTTCCAGGGAAGCCTAACACAATTTAGCACAAATGTCAATGTCAGTGAAGTATATAAAACAGACACATACATTCTTCGTAGCTCTAACATTCAGAATTCACCAAAAGCTGAAATTTATATTGAAACAGACAACTGGTAAAAAGGGAAGCGAAAATCAGCCATAAAGATAGTACCTTGTTCACCATCATAGCTGTTATAGGTGAATGTTATATGACTATCTACTTTGTGACTTTCTACCGTCCAAACAACATCACTAAACCCTATAAGGCCACCTGTTAACAAAAATAGATGTTATAAGGAAATTGAGTTCAGATTCCAAAGGAGAATTATGTAAGAGACAAATGAATGAGTAAAAATATACAGACCATGTAGCATGTTCTTTCCTTCATTAGCCACTAATTTGTAGATTTTTCCATTTAATGTGAATTCTGCATCTGCAATCCTGTTTGCAACACGACCCACGATGGCACCAAAGTAAACTGTATCATTCTGCACAATTATGAACAATTCTATGAACATTAAGAGCTGTAAGAAAGAGGCAAAAGAAAAAGATATCAAGGTGTAAGAGGCTTGATTACCATATCAAACACAGTTCATTCTGTCATTATATAGAATAGGTGAGAGGTGTACTAACAACTATTACATTAAACTAACTCACAACAATGGTGAGAACATTTTCTGAGATGAAAACAGAAAAATATTATAAAAAAAGAATAACACTCATAAAGATTTCTGGTTCAAGATTAGGACACCTCAAATGAAAAAGTATGCCACAATCCTGATGAACAAGTGAACAAAGAAAAATAGTAATTGGTCATAATATGCCAAATTGTCAATCATACTTGGACCCAGTTTCAGGCTTTCAGCCTGATTGATATGGTCATTTCATCAGTCATCGAGAATGCATAAAAAAGTGAAGCCAATAATTATTATTTTATTTTATCTTTTCAAAATATTATAGGATCTAAGTTGAATTCTTCCAACTGGGTCTTTAACTTCCATCAAAACAAACAAAATCAAAAGCTACTATATACATACATACATACATACATATATATATATAAAGAACAAGAAAGAAATAGAGGCTAAATCATAAAAGCCAATTTGATGAATCTCACCATATACTCCTTGGGTGTGTCGAATCCAAGAACAACATCATCCAATTTCCCTGGAAGTATGAAAACAACCAAATGTAAATTCACCAAAAATAAAAACAAAATCTGGGTTTGATGGGATTTTCCAAAGACATAATAAAAATCCAGAAAACAGAAAGAAAACCAACAAGAAATTGAGAAGCAGAAACAGAGAGAAGACCAACCATTTCTATCAGGAAGAATAACAGACATAACAGTTGCACCCCAGTTAGTGAGCTTCAAAGAGAAATCTCCTCTCTTCAATTCATAAACTCCAACTTCATCAGAACACTCACTGATACTAGCAAACAAAAAACCCAATATAAGAAAACTCCAAAACAGAGACACTTTCGCCATTTTTGACCAAAAAGTAAAAGCTACCAAATAATACTGAGTCTAAGCATACACATGCATGTACATATAAATAGCGTGCTTATAGTAGATATATATAGAAGAAAATGGATGAGGTCTTAACTATTAATAGTGCCTAATCCGGAGGAGGATAAGGATTTTAATGATATTGCAGTTAGAGAGATAAAGGATTAGCATTCAAAACTAACTAAATGCGACTCTTTTCTTGGATCTTACCAACCAAACTTTCTGTTTTTGCTGCTTTCTTTTTATCATTTTTATTTATTTTCTTGGGTTTATTATGACTTTTTTATTGGTCTTTGGAAAGCTCAATCATAATCAGTCCAAAAAAATAAATAAATAATTTTTTGTTTTCAATTGGTCAACTACGCGGGGATTTAGCTATTGGCTATTGCTCTTCAAAGAAAAAGAGTCCAAGGTTGGACTATATGATCCGATTTGATTGGATCCCGCATTATATCATACATATTACATTATATATTTTAATGTTATTTTATATAAAATATTAATTAATTCAAGTTATTGATCAGAATCGACAATTTGTTCTTGTATTTTTGGTTAACAGTTTGTTTTTTGTTTGTATTTTTAGTTTCTCAGTCTTTCGAAAATATTTATTTATTTACAAGTTTTTAACAATTTGTACTTGACTTCAGGGTCTGAGCCCAATTTTGTAGCTTATGAAATTGAGTTACGGCCCATTTGGGATTTGATAAGTGTGAGGACTTATTAATAAGAATAATTTTATTAATATTAAGAGGAAAGAAATAAAATAATATAATTATATTTTTCACTTTCGTGTCTTGAGATACCTCTAATTTACAACTTTTTCAGTATAAACATAAGTGACAAATCAATTAAGCCAATCGCACTTGACAAAATTTAAAAGCACACATTTATTTAATTAAGTATCGTTAAAGCCCCAATTGGAAAATCTTTCAATCTCACTTGACAATAATTTTACTAATTTCAAAAGGTTAAAAATACAACAAATCCTAGTCAAACGAGATTTCATCAGTTGGTTTGCAAGAAAATCTGTAAATTTTCTAATCTGGTGTTTCAAATCTATAATTTCATAAATATATATCAACTGAGTCAATTTCACTTGATAATAATAATAATTTTTGGATATGATACACTCCAATGTTAATCAAGCACAACATATTATTAAGTATTTTTTTTTAATTTTTTTTTTGGGTGAATAACATTTCATTAAGTTCCTTTTTTTTTTTTTTTTTTTGCTGAATAACATTTCACTAAGCTGTTACATACAACTATCATCCATAAATATAGAATTTGACAAAAATATCCCAATCTAATCTTGGACTGACCAAACAAACGAAGCCTATATGACCATTAAAAACCAACCATCGACCCCTCACTCGATTCAATCTTAAAATTAGAAGTCAGCCGATACTACCAACCGAAAAGGGCATCCCCAGCTATTGCAATCTCATAGAATATGTCATTTGAATCCCCCAATTCTGTACCGATAGGACATTTCACAGCTCCTGCAATCTCAAATACTTATTCATTCAAATAATAATCCAGTTCTGTCCTGATAGGTTGTTTAGCATAATCCCGACAAATACTGTTGTAGGACAACAAGTATTGCCTGCAATATATCTTAAAAGGCACCTCAAAGTCACTATCCTTGCAATGGTCACTATCATAAACAAAAACAGCTACTTATTGACTAGGAAATGCTTCTGAGATTTTGGTGAAGAGTGAACAAGATTGGCAAGCATGTTTCTTTCTGAGAAGATTGAATTCGCTTTCATATGTTGCTAATTAAGTGTGATTGCAGCAAATCTCTTAAATATCCGTGTAATTTGTTCATCTATTTTGCTCTCAATCCAACACAATTTAAATATATAAATTGTATAAGAATAAATTAATGAAGCTTATTGGTATAGTATAATGATTTTAGACATGTTTCTAGTAGCAAATACTATAACACAGTAATATACAGTAAGCACCAATCCCCCAAAAAAGAAAAAAAGGTATACAAAACTCTGTAAACTACTTCAGTACTTACTACAATATCAGCTACAAAGGACAGAAACTACTCGAAATGAATGATTAGTTCCAAGAAAACTAATTCGACAGATGGAAGAAACATGCCATTAGCAACGGAAGAAATTGCGTCAATCATGACAGCACGTTGAATGCTTGAGCCCCACGAGCAACCTTAATGAAGACATCCTCCAATGTGGTGTCGGCTAGACCCCATGCAAAAACTGTGAACCTGCTCTTCGCGACCTCAACTGCATGGAAAACATCTGCAATTCTGACCTCATGTTTGGGCAACTCAAACTTCTGGGTTCCGGATAAATGATATATCTGGTTAGCGTTTTCGGTGAGACCCTTCACCAAGTTCTTGACTTCTTCCTCATGGTTTGCAGATGTTGTCATTGTAAATACATAAGATCCTCCATATCTACCTTTCAGCTGGCATAGAATAAAGTGGTTCAGAGTTATGAAAAAAAGTCCATTGTTTTCACTTTAGCAGTGTCAGAAGGTGGAGGAAAGGAACATTTAGTATATCATTCAGGTCTAGACATAAAAAGGATTCAGCAATAAAAAGTGAGTTCAACACGAGAAATAGTGGCTGTGTGGTAGCGGTTAAGTTTTCGTTTTACAGCTTTCAGTTTGCCCATGAAGTGTCTAGATTATTTCCATAGAATTGCTTTTACAATAAAAGCCGAAACATAAGATTGAAAACCATTTCAAACTGTTTAAGGAAATTAGTCTCATTTTGATTTGCATCTTCCTTTTACTACCACAAACTGCTATTATAATAGTCATGTGTAATCCATGCATGCTTGGATCCTTAAAAAAGAAAAAATGCTACCGAACAAGCTGTAAATGATAAAGGTTATTTTTAACAAAATCACAAAGCAATAGATGATTACATAATTTAATAAATATGACACTAAGGTTGGGAGTAATTTCCGTTCCAGATAAAATAAAAAAGAAAGAAATAACATTGCAACTATAAGTTCAGATACCTCTTTCGCGTTCCCTATGCACTGCAAGTTTCCATCTACGAAAATTCCTAATCGATCACAGAGAACTTCTGCCTCCTCCATGGAATGTGCTGCCAACATGCAAAGAATTTTCTTAAGTAATTTGAAAAAGACAAAAAAAAAAAGAATTGCTAAGCTGTTATGCAAGTAAACTATATCCGCTGTTATGCAAGTAAACTATATGCTCTACTGAGCCTGAGGGAATTCTATCTATGAAATAGCAGAGTAAATATCAAGAAGCAAGTTGAACGATTCTAGAGAGATGAAAGTACTGGTGAGAATGATTGCCCGTTCTTGTTTTGCACGTTTCACAACATTCCATAAACTATTCCTTGAAGCTGGATCAAGTCCAGTACTTGGCTCATCCATGTAAACAACCTACAGAAATTTTTCCAAGAACATTCTATAAGTAGCATATCAAGATATCTACTAATAGCCAAGGGTTCATATGAATAAAAGCAGAACGATCAGAGGTTTGAGGCATACTTTGGGATCCCCTATGAGTGAAATTGAAACGCTCAGCCTTCTCTTCATACCTCCACTATATTTCCCAGCTTGTTTGTCAGCAACACCTCCATGATATAGGTTGACACTCTTAAGAGATTCCTCTACAGCCTGCAACCAAATTTGAAGAGTAAACAGGAATTCAAAAATTGATCATAAAGATTGATTTTGAGCAAACAAGACTCAGCATCGTTCAGATAGTTTAACAAGACTCATCGCTCAGCCTTCTCTTCATACCTCCACTATATTTCCCAGCTTGTTTGTTAGCATTATCGGGACACATTTTAATATGGAAGAAATTAGTGCACAGCATATACATAAGTGGATCATGAATTTAATGGTCCTAGGTTTACTAAAAACAGGGGAAAGATACATATGAATAAAACAATCCACTCGCATTTACAACTGAAGAGATTACATTCAGATCAGAGTGCAAGAGGCCGGAATAACTTTCAGCAAATTATATTATTTCTTACATTCATAATGAATACACCCAATAAAATGTACAAATTAAATTTTTTTTGAGGCACTGATATGAATTGTCATATTTTACTGACAACCACCTAGAAAATTAGCTCCTAGTGAGTATAAAGTTCTCTCAAATGCTGAAAATCTTAAGACAGTCCCAAATTAAACAAATAGCTTACCTGTGTTAGAGAGGAACCTTTGAGGTTCTTAAGTCTGCCATAAAACAGTAGATGTTCTCTTCCTGTGAGGGTTTCCCAAAGCAGGCTAAACATTATCCAACAAACAAGAAGAGTTAGGTACTAATATTTCGAAAAGAGAACCAAAAAAATGGAACAGTGTGCTTTCTTGACACAAGAAGATAGACTTCTAGCTTACTCATGCTGTGGACATACACCCATGCTGGTATATATTCTACTCATTTCACTCTGTATGTCCAGACCCTGGACGAACGCTGTTCCAGAGGTTGGCTTCGTGAGACCAATCATCTGTCAATAGATATTTGTAAACTCTTAAAAATAGAGCAAATGTGATTTCTAGGGCTGAAAGATTATAGGCTAGTTTCCAAAGAGGGAAAACAAACAATTTTGATATAATGACCAAAAGTCAAAAGTTTGGCGAACAGAACCTTCTCAAAGAAGACTACAAGGATACCAACTATTTTTAACAGTAAACCAATTAAAGATTAGACCAACTATATATTATCTCAATAAAGCATCAGAAGGAGAAATGACAGTTCTATATGCTTAAAAGGAAAGCATATGGAGCTTTAAAGCATGCTCATTTCTGCTCAGATTCTTCCAAATATACATCTAGAGCTTTGATGAACCCCAGCCTTTGACTCGTTGAATTAGGTTCATTATAGTACTTGAAAAATTACAGAGCACACTCACCATGCTTATGAAAGAGGTTTTTCCTGCACCGTTAGGGCCAAGCATACCAAAACACTCCCCGCGAGGTACAGCAAGAGACAGCCCTTTCACTGCAAACTTCGGGGGGTTCCCATCCCTTCCAGGATATACCTTCTTGAGGTTGTCAGATATGATGGAACAATTTGCATTTGATTCTAGTAGCAGCTGTTCAACCTTCTCACTCTGTAAAAGGAGTATAAGTTCTTTTGATGCATATAACTGAGTTCGAAACAAATTCACAAAGACAACATTCATGAAAGTGGAGACATACATGAAGCAAACACCAGTACACACTAATTAACTTTAGCACAAATAACTAGTAAATTGTAATACCGCCAACCACACCTTCTCACACATAATCAAATTGTCTAAATTTTGAAGAGAAGTCAAAAATGGAATAAGGTAGTAGAAACTTTAAACAGGCTAAGCATTCTATAAAGGGTGCTTGTTAATCCCTCAAAGACTATAACATTATGTGAAAACTGAATATGTAAAAGTTACCTCTTGGAGGACATCGGGTTTCTCCATCTGAACAAAAACTTTACTGTCCTGCCTTTGCAAACTACGCATCCTAAAAGATGATCCTTTCTTCCCAAACCTTTTTAAGAAAAATAAAGGACTTCTTCCTTGATCTACGTAAAAGGCAACAAAAAGCACCAACACCCACTCAACAGTCATGATAATTAACACTTCAACCATTCCATTTTTGCTATCGCCCAAATTTGTCCATCGCATCCCATCAGTCTCCATATAATCCCCAGACAAAGAATACTGCGAAAACTCATATAGCCCACGATATAGAGAGAAGCCAGGATATAGCTCAAACACGATGATCCAGCCTCCTGAAGCAGCATAAAATAGTTTTACAATAAGCAAATTTGAATTAAATATAAAAAGAAAGAGAGACGAAGGCAATCAGATAAACATGGCAAGCAAATGATGGAAGATAGCAATGCGTGGAAGTACATATCTTCAACCAAACTACATATTGGTTGATAGATGCCACTTCCAGTATACCCAAACCATATAACCTTAAATTCAAAAGAATGGATGATCAGACTCCTGACTGATCCATTCTTTTGTACAATAAGTGGACTATCAAAATATCATAGTAAGAATGTGATCAGCATCTCAAATCTCTGTTTTTCAGTCTGGTAGCTTTGCATGTCACTATAGGGAGTTTAACCTTAAATCCTACATTAACTTTTGTCCTTTGCTACCTTAAGACCAAAATAAGAATCAGATATATAAAAAAGTCAAATACTTGACAACTTCTGTTGAATTAGGTCAAGTTAAATCTGAAAAATCCATCTTTGAAACTTAAGTTTCCAGCAGGAAATTATTGTTTAGAAAGGAAAACTATAAGTGACAATGGCAGAAACTTATTTTTTCACAAATTCTTCCACTTACTTGGGAAAGATTTATCTTCAAGCAGAAATTGGAATAGAAAGCCTCCTAAGAGCCCCGTTCCGAAGACACATATGTACCCTATAACTGAATTTCAAATCAATCACAACAAGCATGTCAGTTAACTTGTTCTAGTGTAAGATTAACTGTTGACACTGGATAAATCAACACAATTAACATCAAACCTGTCGCAGTCTTAACATTAGAGAAAAATGCAGCTATCAGAAAAGCCACAGCAATTTGCAAGTTGATATAGATGAAGTAAAAAACGAACTGGATGCTGTAGTCATTCAATGTGAAGAATTTTAATCCTGCAAGGAGTCATCTTCATGTAAACAACGTGAAGCAAGTTGAGACTAAGATGCTTGATGAAGTGATTAAATCAGTTACCTATCACAGAACCAAATATCACAAAACATAGCATGTAGATTGAAGATACTGTAAGAAAGTAAGCATATGAAATAATCCAGTAAGGCCCATCACCAAGCCCATGCATTTTCATCATAATTCTCAGTTTCTGTTCTTTCTCATAAACCAGTGCTGACAACACAACCTACACCAAAAAAAAGTATAAAAGAGAAGATTATAATGTTAAATAATTAACTGTCAAAGAAGAAAATCTATCATCACAGATATATTTTGCTCAAGTCAAGAAGCATCTAAACCATGCAATGTTTGCCACTCTAATAACTAAAAACAATGGCAACCAAGAAAAGATATTATTTTTTCACAACCAACATCTGCAAAGAACAAATTTGTGGAAATGACCAACTGGTGATTAGGTCAGAGTTTAAGAAAATATGAAAGAAAAAGAAAGCTGAATATTTAACCAACAACTCAAATAATATCAAATATGGATAAGCATGCATCACACTCACTGGGAAGAGTTGAATGACGACCCATGAAAAGAACAGAGTACCAAGAAGAGAAGACAAATCCAGCTTCGTTTTGGTTTGAGGTTTGGGCATTTCTTTGATAAAATCAAATTGCACTTCTGTACCAGGCCCTTTCAAAAATCGGAGGTAGGCATTGGATGCCTGCAATTGTATAGATCATAAGTATTAATGTAAACATAGTATGTTAGTTAATGCCAACTCCTTAAATCATCATCTGCTTCCTATTAAACCACCAAAAATGATGTCAAGCAAAATGTCACCTTTATTTACTAGCTTCAAACTCTACGACCTATTTAAACAGTCCTCATAATTTTCATCAGTCAAGCCAAGTACAGAGGGAAAAGAAGATAGATATACGTCTCTAGAAGGCCATGGAAAGAGTAATCAAGCAAACACATTTTGATACATACCAGATTCACTGATCGTGGGACCCGCACCAATCCAATGTCAGATTCGCCTGTGTCATTCTTATATGTTGAATTGTACCATATGCTCACATTAAAATTATTCGAATTGGAGTTTAAGAAGTCATAGGCTGTAAGAAAATTTTGTCAATATTCCACTACATACTAATTTAATTGCATCTAGAAATATAATTAAATATCTCAAGTAAATTACCTGCAACTATCTCATTAATCTTCCTCTCTGGGTTCCCTTTTCTATAACCCTTATATAGCTGATCATTTATCTCAGCAGAAGTATTGCGCCACAAATTCAAACCTTGAACACATCTGACCTCTGGATTCAATAAAACACCCAGAGAAAAAAAAAATAAGAAACCAAAAAGGAAAAAGAAAACAGAATAGGAGAAAGCAAAATTAACAAAGTCCTTCAGTATGCTCTACGTAAGTGCTACTTAATTCCTTAAGTTACCATTATTCAAAAGCTCAAACTTTTAGTCTTTTAAGAAGTGAGACAACCATGTATACCAAGCCAACACAACATATATTATGTTTATGCTATTGTATTTCTCTCTCCCTGACATGTAGTCTCGTCCAATAATTGGACAGAAATAGGGCCTTACATATGCAATACAATTAATTAACAAAAATGAGATTAGCATGATACAAATACAAAACCAGCTACATGATTATAATTAGTTTTTGGGAAATGGTCAACCATGTATATAAAGCAAACACAATAGATATTATATTATTATATTTAATATAAATCAAGTGATGTTTACAATCATAAGAGAGATAAACACTGGTCAATTATCATTTTACTAACTAGACAATAGTTACTATTCTGCATATTCAAAAGAGTTCAATCAAGGTCAGACAAGTTGTAGTTTTGGGTCATTAATTGTATTAACCATTTTATTCATAAATTTCTCTGGAACTCCATTCGTAGTTAATATAATTTTAAAGTTCAAGGAGAGTAAATCTGACTAGCAGACATTTACCAAAGAAGCATGAAAGATTGATCCATGGCCATGTTGCATAAATAATAACAATTTGCTTTAATTAAATCCATTGTAGACCAAATGTGGCTGCAGAGAGGATCCATGGCCATGATACATAAACCAATTCTCTCTCTGATCTACTTGGAACTAGTTGAACACATCAAAAAGGCATCACCAACTATGGTTTTGCTTCTCACAAATACAGGAAAATATTATAAATTATAATGGAACAGACTAAATCGTAATAAATATCAAAGCACAAGAATGCATTAGATGACCTACTTTACTTCATTGGAGTTGGTAGAATGAAATGTCTAACGGTGGGTGTCTCCTTTTTCCTATTGTGTTTCAAACATTTGAACTTTTTGGTAATTTAGCCAAATATGCCTCATTTCTGCAGTGTTCTTTTCATAATCATCATGTATTACCCTTCTTAATTAAGATCATAATCCAACACACTGAAAACCACTAGCTAGTTATTTACAATCAGAGGAAAACATTTCATTTTGCATTGGCGCATCTTTATTTTATACTTGTCTACTAGTTCATTTCCTTTATATTTTAGCTATATGTGTAAACACCCTTCTCATTTAAGTCCATTCTAAGTTCTAACCTCACATCAACTGACATAGAAGTGTACCTCATAGTGCAGAAAAGAGAATAAGGTATATTCAGAAATCATAAATAGCAGGGTGGAATATCTTTACCTTCTTGCATTTTGGTGCCTAATACATCAACTGAAACAGAAAATGTAGAGTTCTGAGAGCACTGGCGTTGTACAGAATACAAGGGAAGACCATAAGAGAAAGCAGGATCCAGGAAATTTTGTATAGCAGGCTTTGAATCTGAGCCCTAAAATATTCAAATAGATTGTCATCAGAAACATGTTAATACCGTTTGTGAAGTAAATAAAGTAACATTTTACATACGATACAATTATTTTGCATGAAAAAGAAAGTATGGAAAGCAAAGGAAGAGGGAATATCATCTTACCAAGATAACGTTGGCGAAGCTATTCAAGTTATTGGAGGAATTCGGTAATAAAGAACTTGTCATCACATTCCCAGCCAAAACTATAAAACACATAGATTGAGCTTAGTTCAAATATACTTGTGATCTCCTTACTCCATTAAGAGAATATATTTTCAAACCAAACATAAAGCACATAGGACATNGGGGGGGGGGGGGAGACATACTTCCTCCAAGAGATCGATTATTCCCGGTGAAAAGTAGAGTAACAGGACAAGAACCAGTCTTCTTGCATGACTCATTTGGCAAATCTGCATACGGTATAAAATCTGATACCACCGCACGGTGATCAGGCTCTGGAATTTGTAACAACGGAATCCATTCTGGAGGGTGCTCAATGGGACAAGTGGTTGCTTGATCTGAGTCTGAGTATTCCAATCCACAAACTTTCTCACATTGACCATCTCCATTTTTATCAACACAAGCACAGCCACACTTGTTGGCAGGCTTGTCTAATTGACTGTTGACCAAAGCTTGGATGAGAACAAGCAATAGACAGAGCAAGAATGGAAATGAAATTAGCCGAATATTTGTCTTTTTATTTCGTTTCTGCCAAAAAAGAAAACATGACATAATAATCAGATATATCAACAGTGATCTATTTGCAGAATGAACAAAGTTTCTAAAACGTGACTTAAATCATGCAGCAAAATATAATTGAATCTTGTTGGTCTTAAAAATCAGAATCCGCAAATTTCTAAAACGCAATTAAATATAAAAAAATAAAAACAATCATACTTTTACAATTCACAACAATAGAAACAATTAAGTTTGATGCATATTGGCAAATGTGAGACAAAATAATCATCAATCACAATCATCATTCTTTATGTTCCTTTTTATCTTCTCTGTGTAATAGAATCTTCAATTACTCAGCTCCGAAATTCTAAAGGAAAAAAAAAATTAATAATAATAATTCACAAACTAAATAACTCATTTTACTTGACAAGAAATTTTAAATAGGCGCCACCCAGTATATGCTTTGCATAAATGAAAAAGCATATTAGAAAAAATTGACTATAAAAACAATTAAATTCAACACTTTCAACACAAGATGTACAAAAGAATCAATATATCCATCAATAAAACCCAACCCACTTAATCAAAATAAGGTCTAAAGAAACACCAATTCCTTAATAAACAAAAAAGAGCCAAGCAAACATGAAACCCACCAAAAAAAAAAAAAAAACAAACAAACAAACACCACTAAACCTCCAATCAGATTCTTATTCTAAACTTTTACTTTTTTCCAGTTTTTTAAATACAAAACTAGCATACTTTGGCAATTCTGGGAAGAGAGAGAGAGAGACCTGGTAGGTTAAGTTCTTTCTGAGCAGAGCATCGGCTTGAGTCCAGAAGGTCGCCGGACCCTGAGAAGTATCCGCCATTGAATTTGCTCAAATGTAACAAAATATGACCGTTAATTTTCTGGCAAATAACGGAAATTTAAAATTTCAGTCTTTTTTCTTTTTCTTTTGTTTTGTTTTTTTCTTTTTTGAAATTTTTCAGAGCTATAGAGGATCTTCTCTCTCTTTTCAACCGAACCTATGGATATGAAGTAGCTTTTATAGTCCCCGCGAAGAGAAATTAACCAGTTCACTTTAAATGTTCGTTTTGTCCCTGGTCGATGATTTATTAACGAAAATGGTATTAACACTGTAAGGTCAACGTAATCCCTCTACCCAAACTGCCCTTAATTGAATGACCTCTGTGCCCTTCACGCGTTTTCACAGTCTTCTTTCCTTTTGTGCTCTCCCAAATTTCCTGCTATTTTCACAATCTGAACAAAGTTAAAGGCTTTGTTTGGCTACTGGAAAAAAATAAAATATATAATATAATTATATATATACATAAATTCTTTGGTAAGTAAAATGAAATAAGAGTTTCAGGGTTAAAAAACAAAAACTTTTCAAAAAAAGAAAAAAGAAAAAGCAAGAAGAGCTATGAACCTTGTATTGAGAGGGAGAGAGATAGAAGAAGATTTCTGCAAATTTTTCAGAGAAGGGACAGAGAAAGTAAGACAGAGTTGTGAGGGAGAAAATAAAAAACACAATTTGCCTCAAATTTTTCCAACATTTCCTCACTGTTTTTAAAGGGAAAATTGAATTCTCAAAATAGGTATTTTATCCCTATATTTTTCCTAGTTATTTTTGTTCTTTACATCTTTTTTTGGACCAACCAAACATAGCCTTAACATTTTCTATTTGTTTTGAATTTGACCTGTTTACATTCTTTAATTGAATTGATTTTGACAGGCTTACACTGGATTATTTTTTTCTTTTTTTAATTCTATTACATTTTCTGTTACTATTTTTTTTAAAGTAACTTAATAACTAATAAAATCATCATTTTAGCAGCAAAAAATAAATAAATAAAATAGAACTAAGAAAATCATCATTTTTTATTCACCCAAAAAAAAAATGAAAATCATCATTTGTTATAACCAAAAGAAGAAAATAGTTAAATAAATTGACTTTCTTTCTTTCTATGGAAAAACAAACAGCCATACTAATTGAGTTCCATCTAAAGTGTCTTTTTTTTTTTTTTTGTTCTTCAATATATTATTAAAGCCTGTATTTAGAAATACTTATTTCAAAGTGAGAACATAAGCTTAAATTCAAAAAGAATGGTCAAACTTTCATAGCAAGCAAGATATTTTAATAGTGTATTAGTGTATCTGATCCCAAACCAATAATTTTCTAAACTGCGAGGAGTGCTAATATTTTATGACATTTTATTTTGGATAATTTAAGAATATCTCTTTGGATCTCTTATAGTATGCTGACCAAATATCAAAAATAATATATTTCTTATTCAGCCACTGAAAAATTCAATTAATTTAAATATGCAGTTTAAGCATTTGGTTTCAAAACTTGGTGTGGTCAAGGTTATTCGCTTTGTGAGCATAAAACTAGTTTGATGCAAAAACTATCAAATAAGACATGGAAAAGTCTCTGACGATGACCAAAGGTTAACACGTAAAATACACTCAAGGCCAATATGAAAATGAAGTTTTGAACAATATGAATATGAAGTTTTGAACAATATGAATATGAAGTTTTTCTTTTTTTTGGTAAACTAATGTGAAAATGAAGTTTTTTGTCAGATAAAAAGACTGAATTTTATTTTATAAAACCAATAAAAGCTATGAATATGATAAGTTAATAAAAGATAATGTGTTAAGTAGTATGACATCATAAGATATACAAAATTTGATTTTTTAATAGCTTTATAGAGACTTTAATTGCTTTAACAGGATCTAAAAGATTTTGAAATACTTTTCATTATTTACCATGACATAAGGATTGCTTGTTTATTAAGCAAACACGGTAAAACTAAATTCTTATCTTTTTATTAACCAAACTGGGTGCAAATTATATTATTTTGAAAGGTTCAAACGCACTAATAAAATATAAAAATAATAACTATTTAAAATTTGAAAGGAGATTAATAATATTTTTGATATCAAAATGATCAAATAGTATTTATATCAAAATTCGGAAGAGGTGAATGAAATTACATTTTTTCTTCTCTTTCCTTTTTCATAGCGGATTTTAAGTTCCAAATAGCCTTAAGGACCCGAATCTATGGTTAGTTTTTCTTTTACGAGCAATGCTAGAGATACTAAAAGCATTTTTAATACAATGTGAATTGTTAAAATTAACATGTCATATAAGTATATATAGATTTTATTTTGAAAAAATGTTCTCCAATAGAAATGTCTATAATGAATGTTTAGCTGATATGGTCTTAACATTGTTAATGTGAATGTCTACTTCTGGAGACTCTGTCAAACATTATCAAGTTTACAAAAAAAATAAAATTTTCCTTAAAAATCTGATTTGCTCAAAAACTAAAAATACTTAATAAAATATATAATTAATTAATAACTATAAATAGTTTTTGGAGAATAATTTTTAAATTGATTGTACAGTTAGAGCATCTTTAATGGTTGTATGGATTGGAATCTACATGGCACATAGAATAGAAGTTTTTGTTACTTATGTGGCAAATGTCCATTTAATAGACAGTGAATATTTAAAAGTAGTCTCCAATGGAATCTGTTTACAATAAAAGTAATAGATTATGTGTAATTTTTTTTTTAAAAATTATATCTATTTAAAATTTTAAAATAATTGAAAAAAGAATAAAAAAAAGTTAATTGTTGAGTCACACTGTCTAACAGACCTTCTGAAAGTAGACAGTCTATTTGACAGTGTCTATTTTATTTTTTGCCACATAAGCTTAACAGAGCTAATAGACAGATTCATTGGAGAGTTTTTTTTAAATATTTCTATATTTATGATGTGACAATAAAATTAAAGCAATCCACAATATCATTGGAGATGCTTTTATGCCACATAAATTTAAACAATGTCTATTTCTATGCCACATATATATCAATCTACATTATCCATTCGAGATGCTCTAATTAGTCTACCAAAATATCTACCAAAATGATGTGACATGAAAATATATTTTTATTTTATTGGCTAAATTTTTAATATAAAATTTAAATATAGATAAGTGAACTCTTCAAATATAAATATAATTAAATTTAAACAAATAATATAATGGCACTTACTCTTGATAAAACCTCTTGGTAGATTATTCTTTCTTAATTTTATGCTTGTGTATGCATGTTTAGTGTTTAATTTGAATTTAAATATTATTTTGAAAAAAGAAATGAATATTTTTCATTGGAAAACAAGAAAAAATAAAGTTGAAAATAAAAAAACTGAGGTTCCTGATTCATCATTTAACTTGTAGGCTGTAAATCAAATTTTGCTAAACCATGAGCTACCAAATAATTATTGTCCAATATATAAACAATGTCCTCACTTAATTAAGTACTCTTTAGTAATTTAACTTATTTTATGTATTCAATTATTTCAGCATGCAATATATAGTACAATGTCTTTTTCCATTCTAACTTTTTTTGGACAATTTTTCCATACTAATTAATTACTTAATAATATTACTAGTTCAACAATCCATGCAGCAATAAGTATGTGTTTACAAGCAAGGTCCACTTGTTCAACATCCATGAACCAATTAGAAACAAATAAAAGAAATCAATTTGCCATATGATTTCTCATAAACATATAAAAAAAATAAAAAGAAAGTTAAATATATTTATGACTATATATATAGATATAGCTTCACAATGGTCTCACTCCATTAATATTAATTTAATTTTTGTTTCCCTCTATAACTTGGGCAAACCTCCTAGGTGACAACTTCATTAATTAATTAATAAAATTACAGATTGATTTCCTCGTATTCATAAAGTAGAAGCTTCCTAGAAAAATGTAGAGGAATAAACAAAGCAATACTTATTTGACTCTTTACTATTATTTTTTTTTTCTTTTTTGATAGGACTCTTTAATATTTGATAACTTTATGTTGAAGTCCTTTATCTTTGCATACTTGAATTCCTTATATTCTTTCAATTATTTGTTTTTTTCTTTCATTCTTAATTTATCTGTCAATATAATTTGATCAATTTAACAAATCCCTTCAGATATTTGAGATAAAGATGTCAAAATTTTCCAAAAAAATAAATAGAAAACGAATTGATTTGAATAAAAAATACATTTGGCACTACTTATTTTCTCAATGTCACTTAGACTTGTTTTTTTCTTCAGTACTGTCTTGCATTTATTCTCTTCTTTTTCGGTATTAATTTGTAATTAGTGTAAAATCCATATAGCTAGTTTCCAATAAATTGAAAGGAAAAACAAAAAGGAAAAGCAACAAGAGCAAAGGAAAATTTCATTGGATTGTAATTTGTAAAAAGTGTCTCATGCCTCCAACATTCCTTGCATGTACCAGAGAGAGTTAAAAGTATTCTTCTAACCAATCATTCCTAACAACAAAAACTACACAAATAATAAAAATAATAAATAATAAATAAAATTGCGCGCTTTTCTTAGAATTTATTGTATTAATTCTTGTCAAATAATAATAATAATAATAATCGCCTACTACCAGTAACCTTATGAACATGCACTCCATTCAATATTTTTATTTATATCTAAATGCACTTTAATACATTTTAAAATTAAATTTGTTTATATAGAAATTTTTATAATTAATTTGTGTAATTGATATATTCTAAATTAAAAAAAAATTACATTTTTGTCTAATTTAGTTAAAATTAATAAATTTTATCAACTTAAAAGTTACGAGCATACCACGTGACCATCAAAAATGATTTTTTCTTTTTTTATTGTAACAAAAATTAAAAGATTTAAAAAAACATAAAAGAAATTTTGAAATTCATTTATGAATTTTCTTTATCTTTTTTAATTATTTTTTTAATTTGTGGTATAATTAAAAATGAAAAAAATAATTTTGAAAGTAATTTATTATGCATGTGACCTTTAAGTTGACAAAATTTATAAATTTTAACTAAATTAGAACTAAATTTGACAAAAATGCTATTTTTTTTCAATTTAAAATGTATCAATTACACAAATTAATTAAAAAGACTTTTATATAAACAAATTCAATTTTAAAAAGTTTTATAATGTATTTAGACCTCTTATTTAATAATATGTACATACTTAGTCATCAAATTTATTGCCAAATGTAAGATACAAAATTTAATTAATAAATTTAATTACCTTAGTACAGGAAATATATATTAATTGCACAAAGCAATCAAATCTATAAAGAAAGATCATGACTTTATATCAAGGAAATAATAATAATAATAATAAAAATAATGTCACAAATGATTATTGCCACATCAAAAGACAACAAAGTGACTTTGCTATTTTTTTTTTATATCAAGTGGAAGATTTGAATTCTGAACTTTTCGAGGTAGTTCTCCTTTTAATCTTTTTTCTGGTCTATTTCTGATTACTAATAGTTTAGTGTTATCTTCAAAGGGACGACTTTGTGCTATTGTTTTCTGTATAAGATTTTAGTTTAATTTCCTCTCTTAAGATTAAAGTATATATGTTTAAGGCTATCGTTGGAGTTAGAAAAATGGAAAAAGAAGAGAGAAAAACAAATATTAAGAAAAAAAATAGATACTTTCTCATGTTTGGTTAGATAAAGAAATGTAGAAAGAAAAAAAAAATTAATATCCTTGTTGAATTTTTTCCTTTTGTTTGTTTGGTTTTTAAAAAATAAAATAAAAATTGCAGTTTTATTTTCAAATTTTTTGCTTTTCCTTTTTTATTCTAAGAGAAGTAATTTCGGAAGTTAAAAATAATCTAAGAATTAAAAAAAATTAGAAAATTGAGGACTTGACAATATAGAAAAAAGTTATAAAACTAAATCTTTTTTTTTTTTTCCTTTTCAATAGCGGATTTTGAGTTCCAAACGTAGCCTAAAAGAATCTCAACATGATTGAATATTCGATATGTAAATGGGTGCATGGCAATACAAATACTTAAAACATGCAGGCTATCACTGCCCATAACCGTTGAAATTCAATGGTCAAATAAGCCCAAACGGATTTTTAAATGAACTAAGTATGAAATTGTACGGTTTGAATTCATAAAATAGCTAATAGATACCAATCTTTTCGGTGCAAGAAACTAAATAAGTTAAAATTTCCAATTTATAATAATTTAAGCCGTTGACTCTTTTCATAAAATATATATATATATATATATATAGATTAAGGAAAAAAGTTTTCACATTTGAAATCTATATTTTATCATGACCAATTTGCCCTTCTCCATATTAGTCTGGATTGGCGAAACTGCCCTTTTCGGCTATTTTTCTGTCATTTTCTTTGGATTTTCCGGTTTTATTGTCAGAGTGATGAAGCCGTTATTAGAAATTTTTTTTTGGCAAATATATAATGTTTTATTTTAGGCGTGGATTATATTAAAATAAATAATGCGGGATTAATTTAGTGAATTAGAGGTTGACTAGAAGAAAACTCATGAGGTATTCAAGATTTTATATTTATAATTTTGCTATTAAGAGTATATCTTAATTATAGACGAACGGAAAATTTACTATGAAAAATAATAAGTGTCAGAAATTGTCGTTTATTTCAATAATTTTGAAGTGAAACTCTAAAAAAGAGAAATATAATAGAAATACTTATAAATAGATATTATAAGGACAAGTCTAATCCATCATTTATGATAGAACTGTAATATTTATTAATATATTTTGCATTTTTAATTATGTAAGATAACACATTAAATAAACATCGGTTTTACGCAAAAATAAAAATAAAATAAAAATAGAAAAAATTTATTTAACTGAAATAGAAAATATATCATTTAGATAAGAAAAGCCAGCTTAAAAAGCAATTCTTCAATCCAAAAACTGAATACAACTTAATACCATTTTTATCGCATAATGTGCAACACACTATTCTTTAAAGACGAAAAAAATCGTATAAAAAATAGAGCAATTTGCTTGATGTTTTTCAAAAAGCAGACCATTAACTTCAATGATGTCCCAATAACAAAGTTATTAATTTTTCGGATGATAATTTTAAGTTCAAAATGATTAATTTTAATCAAAATTGAAACGAATAACAATTTTGTTTAAGTTGGATTATAAAAGGGTTAATATTAATCTCAACCATAAGGAACATTTGTTTTATTAAAAAATATTATTATTTTGTTTTCACGCTTGAAAATTTCACTGAGATTTCTTAGAAAAGCTAAAACTTGTAATCGCGAATTTCGAGGAAGATCATATGCTCATTGACTTTGACTAAGAGCGTCGTACACGTTAAGACCAACTGAAGGCTTAACGGGCAAGCAAGTTAGCCAGTGGCAAAAACTCGTAAATAAACCAAATTCCATGACCAATTTCCCTTTCACAAAGTCGCCACTCTCTCAGAGCCTATATTTTATTAAAAATAAATAAAAATAAAAAATAACCGCAAACCGCGCCTTTTACAACTCCGACACACACACACATATACAAATATATACACATACACATACACATGTATCCAGGTATGTATCCAGGTATGTGTATCTATATATATATAGTGTCCGATACTATATGAGAACAAAATCTGAAAATCCAAATGAAAGATTTTTGAAAAAAAACCACCATTAGAGTTTAGAAAAAAGCTATGGATTCACGGAGAGGATTTCGGTTGCTAATCCAGCAATACGAGGCTCTCATGAAGAAGAACCTCTTGCTTTCATGGCGGAACAAGAGGGCGACTTTCCTGCAGCTATTCTCTTCCTTGTTCTTCCTCTTCCTCATTTTCTGTATACAGAAGGCGATTGAGACTAGCTATTCGTCCACTTCCATTTACGAAAGCATCCCTGATCCAGACCCTCTGGTTTCGCTCCCGATTCCGCCTTGCGAGAACAAGTTCTATATCAAATATCCGTGCTATGACTTTATCTGGAGCGGAAACGGAAGCGCTAGGATCAGGAGTATTGTCAGTGCTATCATGGTCAATAATCCTGGCAGACCAATTCCTTCTAGTAAGGTAATTGTCAATGACTGAGAACTCCGCCCTTTTTGCTTTTGTGTTTGGTTTCCGAGAATATGACAAAAGAATAATGAAGATGAAATGTTATATTTGTTTGCATGGGAATGTTCTTAATTTTTATGTCGTTGTAATTTTTTTTTCCCTGTGAAATTAATAAGAATTTTGGATTTTTACTTTGCCACGTGGCAGTTTTGGGTTCAATTTTATGTTTCTGTTAGAGGTTTGCTCCTAATAATTGAAGATTTAGGAATAAATTAAGTTTATTTATTTATTTATTTTTTGGGGTTCAATTAGGCTGTTTGGATGCTCAGAAATTAGTGAAATGAACTAAATAGTATGTATCTGAGATAGGTATTTTATACTCAGAACTCGCCTTTTGCTTGTGTTTGGTTTCCGAGAAAATGAAAATGAAAGGTTGGGAATACAGACATTAATATTCTATTTTTTTTATTTTTTATGTCGATATAATTTTTTCTGCGATAATTTTCGATTTTATGCCACGTAGCTGTTTAGGCTCCAATTTATGTTCCTGGTAGAAGAACTTTGATTTCTTGAATTTGGGGATTTTGAAAATCAAAATGTGGAAAATTATGTTATTTTAAAAGAGATTGGGTGTGTGTGCCTTTAATTGTGCAGGTCTTGTCCTTTGGAACAAAAGAAGAAGTAGATACATGGCTGTTAAGCAATGCCATGCACTGCCCTGGAGCTTTGCATTTTGTGGATAGAAATGCTACTGTAATTAGCTACGGTCTACAGACCAATTCAACGTCAACTATGCTTCGAGGAGGCTTTGAAGATCCCACATTCAAATTTCAAATCCCACTTCAGATTGCTGCCGAGCGTGAACTTGCTAGGGCTCTGATTGGAGGTATTAAATTTTTTATGTGCTTTTTTTTTGTATGTGTGTGTGTGTGTGTGTGTGTTATTTTTGGAGAAATTTCTACGCACATGATTAAATAGTGCATTTCTGCAATGCATATACCCCATGTTTGATGATTCTATATGCATTTACAGTTCCGAACTTCAGCTGGGTGGTTGCATTTAAGGAATTCGCACACCCTGCAATGAACTTGTTCTCTGCAATTGAATCGGCAGGACCAGCATTTTTCCTTGCAACTGCCATGTTTGGTTTTGTGTTTCAGATAAGTTCTTTGCTTAGAGAGAAAGAACTAAAACTTCGACAGGTACTGACTTTAAGTTTAAAACCCGGTTAGATTTGTTGCATTAGGAGATCGGGCAATATTAGCATTCTTGTATCCCATTTTGAGAATTAATTTTATTTGGCTATTTGTTTCATTCTTCAGGCAATGGCTATGATGGGCCTTTTTGATTCTGTATACTGGTTGTCATGGCTCACATGGGAGGGACTTCTTACACTTATCTCATCAGTTTTCTTAGTTCTATTCGGAATGATGTTTCAGTTTGATTTCTTCATGAACAACAGCTTCGCGGTTGTATTCCTTGTGTTCTTTCTTTTCGAATTCAATATGGTAAGACTGATTACTTGAATTTGGTTTATACTTTTGTTATGACTGTAATTGGTTAAGCAAGGCTGCTGTATAAATAGTAACCCTAATTCATCGATCATTCTCTAATTTTTCTATGACAGCTTGGCTTTGCCTTCTTCTTGTCAGCCTTTCTAACCAAGTCATCTTCATCTACGACTATTGGTTTCTTTATATTTATTGTTGGCTTTCTGACCCAGGTAAGATTCCCCTGTTCAATTTTAGAGGAAATGGGTTATTAGTATAGAATGTATGGTGATAAAAAGAGATACCATATTTTCATTTCAGATTGTTACATTATTTGGATTTCCCTATTCTAAAGGCATGGCAAAGCCATTACAAACAATCTGGTCATTATTCCCGCCTAACCTTCTTGCTCAAGCTATAAATTTGCTTTCTCAAGCAACTCAAACTCCTCAAGATATAGGGATCAGCTGGAGTAGACGAGGAGAGTGTGCACCGAATGACAACGAGTGTGTGACAACAATTGTGTGTAAACAAAACTGAATCTTCATTTTAAAATAATGGCAACACCGTCACTTGTCAATTTCAATAGCAATTGCTGACCTTTTCTTTTATTAATCCATACATATATTAAAACTTTGCTTTGCAGAGTGATATTTATTCTTGGCTGGTGGGTACATTCATTCTCTGGTTTATATTGGCAATCTACTTGGATAATATTATCCCAAATGTATCTGGAGTGAGAAAATCTGCGTTTTACTTTTTAAAACCTGGGTATTGGACTGGAAAAGGTGGAAACAAGGTGGAAGGTAATTGAGTATGAAACTCAGTGTAGCTATTCCGTAGTTCTCCTTGTCGCTTAGTACTGACTTATTGTCTTTCAATGTCTCTTTACAGAGGGCGGCATTTGTAGTTGCGGAGGCTCACTCCCGCCTCTGGAACAAACAACTCCAGATGATGAGGATGTCCGTGAAGAGGAGAACCTTGTTAAGCGACAAGCAATAGAAGGCGTAGCTGATCAAAACATTGCAGTTCAGATACGTGGCCTTGTAAAAACATATCCTGGGACCAAGAAGAAAGGTTGCTTTTGCTGTAAAAGCAAAGAAACTCTGGCTTATCACGCTCTCAAGGTAAACAACTCCTCTAAACTACATTTTTTAGATCACTTTGAGAATATGGGAGAAATTTCTCCATCCATTATTCTATTTTCATGTAGTTCTATCACCATGGTTCAAGGACCTTTTATTGTCTTCAGGTGTAGCAACTTTTTGGTCAGTTGGCCACAGTCTCAACTTGTTTGATTGTTAGTTTATAGGGTCTAATTTATTTAGTAATAATTATGGACTTCCATTATTCAGCTGCATGAAGAACTATTCCTTGCATATTGCCTTGTGTATATTTATCCCGACCAAGGTTTTTATTTATTAGTTTTAATAAACATTCAGGGTGTATGGGTGAACTTTGCAAAGAATCAGTTATTTTGTCTACTTGGACCTAATGGAGCAGGGAAAACAACAACAATTAATTGTTTGACTGGAATCACACCCGTGACTGGCGGAGATGGTAATATGCTCATCATTGCTGTGTTTACCAATCAATTACTAGTTATAACTTAGAGAAGTGTTTGATTCGTTCTGTCTTTATTTGTGCTGGTAACTGTGAACTGCCTTGATAACAGCATTGATATATGGAGATTCAATACGGAGCTCCATTGGCATGGGAAATATCCGAAAAAAGATAGGAGTTTGTCCCCAGGTGAACTCTCCCTCTGTTCTCTCGTTCTGCATTTCTGTCTAGCATGCATCCTATGGACCTGAATGTTATTACGAGCATAAATTTAGTTTAGTTTTTACCAATTAACATTTCACCCCCTCGTTTTATTGTTGTAAATTGAGATTAACCTTTGTTTCTATTTTGTATCAATTCATAGTTTGATATTCTGTGGGACACATTGTCGGGTCAAGATCACCTCCAACTATTTGCTAGTATTAAAGGCCTACCCTCAGCTTCAATAAAATCGGTACGACACAAACTTGAAATGTTCAACTGTCTTAGAATTTGACTTCCATGTTTAAGCAAACATCGATTGTTGGATTCTTTAGTTTGACTTTGAGAGATGCTTGTTCTGAAATGCAGGTTGTTCAGAACTCATTAGCAGAGGTGAAACTCACAGAATCAGCCAAAGTGAGAGCTGGTAGTTATAGTGGAGGAATGAAACGGCGGCTAAGTGTTGCAATAGCCCTTATTGGTGATCCAAAGTTGGTCATCTTGGACGAACCTGTACGCTGATTAGAACCTTCTTTCCTTTATAAGTTCATTTACTTCATCTGTTTGTGTGATTGACGTTTCGATGTGTAGACAACTGGTATGGATCCAATAACAAGAAGACATGTATGGGACATCATAGAGGATGCAAAGAAAGGGCGCGCAATAGTCCTAACAACACACTCAATGGAAGAAGCTGATATTTTAAGTGACCGGATAGGAATAATGGCGAAGGGTAAGCTCCGCTGCATTGGAACCTCAATCAGATTGAAGTCACAGTTTGGGACTGGTTTTATTGCTAATGTGAGCTTCAACGGAAACCGTAATGGACAAACTACTCCAAACAGGGATGTTGCTGATACACCTCATCACAATGCTGTGAAGCAATTTTTTAAACATGTATGTCAAAAAATCAAATGATTTTTGGTTTTCTTACAGATGAAAGGTTGATTTCTAACCTCGGAAATTGTTTTGACAGCATTTGGATGCATTACCAAAAGAAGAGACCAATTCCTATTTGACTTTTGTCATTCCTCATGAGAGAGAGAAGCTTTTGAAAGTAAGCATATCATTTTCCTTTGAACTTCTTTTTCCTTGAAATATAAACCTCGAATTGAGGTTAAACACTGATCACTAGGGAAATATATTAATATGATAGATACAAAGCTGTCCTACTATATGAGATAATTTTGTACTGCACACTATTATTTGCAGTGGAAATATATCTTACTGTGCATTAAATTATATTCATTGTGAACCAACTGTTCTAATCAGTGAAGGATCTACTTGCATTTCATTTGCTTTCTTTTTCTAAACATGGATGCACAGAAATTTTTTGCGGAGCTCGAAGATAGAAAAAGTGAATTTGGTATAAGTGACATCCAATTAGGACTTGCAACTCTTGAAGAAGTTTTCTTAAACATTGCAAGGCAAGCAGAGCTAGAAACTGCCACAGCTGAAGGAAGATTAGCAACTCTCACTTTAACATCCGGAGCTTCAGTCGAGGTAAAACTCAATTTTGCCATGAACTCAGAAAACTATTTTCTGGTTTTGAAGGACAACAAATTTATTTATTTTTTTATTTTTCTATCAAAAATGTTTCTTTTTCATGAAACTAATATTCAATTTCAATGATTTTGCAGATACCTGTAGGAGCTAGGTTTGTGGGGATTCCAGGAACAGAAAATGCACAAAATCCAAGAGGCATTATGGTTGAAGTGTACTGGGAACAAGATGAATCTGGGTCTCTCTGCATTTCTGGCCACTCAACTGAAACTCCAGTGCCTCCTAATGTCGAACCAACACCACCTCCTTTAGCATCCACTTCACGCAGAAGTTCAGGCAGAGGACGAGTCCATGGATTTGTCATTGACCCTAATCTACTCAGTAACAGTAATTATTGATAGAAATATATATATACATATATATACACACACACATATATATACATTTACATATATTTTTATTTGTACAAGTTTTGATTGCCATTTTTTTACAACCATGTTTCAGAACTTTGAATTTTTATACATAATTTTGTAATATATTGAGATTATTTGAGTTACTTCAAATATCTTACTAATGTCTACAATCAGGCTAAAAGTGCGAGAAATCTATGACACACATTGTAAATACAATGCATATCAATTGTAAGTTGGGATAACTGCATAAATTTTTCTTTCAATTTAAAATATTTTCATATATACCCATTGCGAAGGCCAGACCAAGATGAAATTAATTGTAAGGACATCTCAAAATGAAATGAGTCTATCCTCGAATAACATAAACAAACATGAAGGTCCATTTAAGACAGCAATCACCACACATACACCACGAACCTCCATAAACCATGTCAAAACCAACCACGGCTTAGAATGAACAAAGAAATAGCAACATTATAAGCTTAGAAACCCTATGATGTACATTCACTCCCAAACACCCCAAATGAAGGAAAATTATAATGGACCTTGGCCCCACACGACCATCTAAACTACTATAGACCCAGTTTTACAGTTTCACAACACTTTTAAAAATCACAAATACACAAAATAAAAATAAAGTCAAACATGAATAATCAGCCACTTTATTCATGTTAACGCTCCTGTAAACCCAAATGTCCTTGCAAATCACCTTCTCCACTCAGCTTGGGTTACCTTTGCTGCAGAATCAAATAATGAACGGTATATTTTTAATAATTAGTAAGCAGGGACAGATAGTTAAACATCAAATCTTAATGTTTTGAGTAATAAATAGGTATGGTGGTCCATATTATGAATGGATGAGCAGAAACCCGTTGACATTCGTGACATGTTGAAATGAAGAATACTAAATTAGAATTTAAACAACGCAAACAAAATGATTTATCTTAAGTAAGATCCAGTTCAATAATTTAAGCAAATCTTGCATTTTTTAGACAACACTCCTTGTATGGAAAAAGCTTCCCATCAAGAAATATATAGATGCAAGATATTTCCTAAAAGCCCATGGATGAAAAACAAAAAATATCTTACCATTTCCATCTCTTGAAGACGACAAAGACTTTTCACTTTTATTTCCTCCTTTCCCACCTGTTTGAACCAGTCTCTGCGTCCTTGGAGACTGTGAGCTGATTTTGCTATTAGTTAAAGATGGCAGAGAATGACGGCGAGTGTTGTTATTTCTCTCATTTGCATCTTGTACAATCTTCGGGGAGCCATTTAATCTCAGTTTTGCCTTCGCAGATTCAGTTGCTGCCATATAGCTTGGCAATGTAGGACTGCTCTGTTCCCCTGAAACATTCTCTATACGTTCTTGTTTGGCTGGAATAGAAGCTTTCCTGCTGGATTTCTGGTTGTCATTGCTAGTTAAGTCATCCTTCTGGCTCAATCCCCCATTTGATTTAGAAATATTCTCTTCCTTGCCAGTGCTCTCTTTTACAACCTTGGATTCAAGCACAGCTTGTTCATCAGAGATAATGTTTTTACTATTGCTCTCTGGTGGTGGTTTTGAATCTGTTGTAGGTTGATTGCCTGACGATAAATCAGGTAGCTCTTTCTTCACCAATGGTTCAGGAACAGTTTCTACAATAGGTATGGATGCTGTAGTAGTCTCTTTCATCTTCTCACTGGCATTATTTGGACGTGGTAACTCGTTCTTTGCTAATGGTTCGGGCACTGTTTCTACAACAGGTAGGTTGGGCGGAGTGGTTGTAATATCATGAGCAGAATTGTTCAGAGCCTTTTCCCCAGTATGTTTGGGAGATTCAGTTTCACCATCTGACACGACAGAGTTCTCTACTACAGGGTTATGAACCTTTCTCAAGCTACGTTTAACCTTTTCAAGTTCATATTGTGGATTTTCCTGCACTGGATCTGCTGGTGCTGGCTGACTTGAAGCTTTCCTAAAGTTACGTTTGGGTTTCTCAAATTCAGAGGGTGCTTGTGATGAGACATTTTCAACAATTGCAGGTCTCCGTGTTCGCTTTGACCTGCTTGTTTGAGGTTCTACAATTTGTCCATTACTCTGCTTCCTCTGAGATTTCAAATCTCTAATTTTCTTTGGTCGAGGAGCTGGTTTCCAGAAAAAGGATTTAGACCAACGCTCTGACCAGTTTAAGACTGAATTTGGACCCTCAGATTGATAATGTACATTCAGAGGCATCACAGTATGTGAAGAAGCAAGAAGCTGCAGCAACAAACCAGAAGTCACATACAATTTGGAAGGAAAAAGAAACCAAAGACAAGGGATAATCCCATGACAAAATGACAATGGAATCTTTCCATGTTTTTTCAAGGATATATGTTAGTCAACCTACCAAACTCTTCAACCCAAAGGTTTGTTTTTCATCAACAAAATCATTACTTTGCTTGTGATAGATTATTATATAAATTCCATTAATAGTAAATTCAATATGCACACAAAACAAAGTTGTAAAGCGGATTTACTACATCCTATGAGAGAAAAGAATAAATTTTACTTTTTAAGTTTCTGCTATATAGTAATAGTACTCAGGCACAAAATTTATTTACCACATTTTCTTACCCAAGTGAATTGGAAAAAAATTAGATGCTAAAACTAGATAAGACCCACATGCAAAAGCAATTACAACCAAACGCACACAAATAGAAAAGTGACAAATCATTTGGTATCAGATTTTGGAAGACTAAGTTGATGACTCTTATCATTGATTGATATAAACCCAGCAAGCAAAGAATTCAAACCGCAATTAACCTCATTGGTCTTCCAAAATGAAGAAATCAACAAATAATTAAACTTTAAAAGTGATGGTCCTAACTTTATGATTTAGGTCCCAAAACTTAATTCCATTTTTTTAAAATGCAAATTTTTATCAAAAGACAATGTCAATACCTTGAGTCATAGAAAAACTTGGTAAGCACTTGAATCCTCTTAAGTAAAATAAGAACCACAGTATCCCAATGTGAATTGCTGACAAAACTATTTGCAATCATTTTATGAATGGAAAATCAGAAAATAGAACCATTATTTAAGAACTAATGTTACAAATGGACATGTTTTACTGTGTAGTGTTCAATTAAAGGTAGTATAAAATAAAAAAATAAAAAAGTTGTACAAGCAGGCTACCAAAATTGTTGACCATACCTTGCAAATAAAAATGTTTGGTGACAGTTTTGCCATTTTTGTAGACATGCCCACTCCAACAGAATCCACAAGCCTTCCACCCTGATGCACATCATAATAAAGGGCATAAATGAAAGGTATTTAGGCATCTCCAAAAGGCAAACAATCTAACTCTAATACCAACCAAATAAATAAATAAAAGAACCACATTGCATAAGAGCATCTGGTCTTTAGCATGTTTATCATAACTTTTTGGTAATGTCTCCCAACTAATCTATATTGAAGAAGGAATAATGAGGTCATGAGTGAGCATGAACCCATCTATGCTATTTAAGAAGCAATTATTATTTCCATTACCAACTTAATCTCCATTCATGTGGACCAGACCATCTATTAGTGGCCACATATTAATTTAAATATGCCAACAGTCCAAACAAAATGCATGACTACAGTAGCACTACCACATCAACTTACAGTCATAAACATATTTCAGCCCAACACGAAGAGAATACAAAGATCCCTGCTCACAAATTTTTACCAGAGGCGTTGTTAGACTGCATTTCTTTTGCACTTCAAGCCCAACATCAGAATGTCTAACCCTTCTACCCCGAACAAGTGCCTGAAACTTGACAATTCCCAGCATGCTGCCCAAAGTTGCAACAGCTTGTCGCCTAACCAAATGTCCACGAATGAGCGCCTGCAACCTAATGATGCCCTTGAGGGCCCGAAATGCCCGGCGAGCCTTCACAATGATATATCCTCATTAGTGCTTTTTATAAACAATAATCTGAACAAAAATATGAGTACTAATAAAAATAAAACAATATGAAGCAAATTATTCAATTTGTTTTCCAGTTTAATGACAAAAGCAAACAATTTAAGCAAAAAAGCTAAAGAAAGTTTTAGAGCACCAAAGTTTCTGTCATGATTTTTGATAAGATACAACAATCCGCAAAACTTGCAGTTATAATTACTTAAAACTTGGGAATTATAACTTTTACAACTATAATCCCAAGTTTTAATTATGTTTTATACTTCAACTAGAATGAGGAAACTCCCATTAATAATAATAATAATAAAGAAAAAAAAAAAAAAGAAAGCTTCAAATAGAAACTTACCAGATAACCCCTAAAAGCAGCCTGAGCTTTTGTGGCAGCTTGCTCTTTCCTGATTTGCCCAGGATCGCATAGTACTTCTGGGGATGTGGATCCTTGTGCTTCTGTATCTTGACTTGCTACCAAAAGTACTCCCCCATCACGTGATACACTTTCGGCTTCCTTGTTCTCAAATTCTAAGTTTCCTTCATCTCTATCAACTGTACTGGGGTCAGGATATGATGCTACAGAAGGAACCGAAGCAAAATCAGCTCCCGGAGCCTTAGCAGTTACCACCACCTCTTTCTCATTTGTAACCTTCTATACAATAATAAAAGAAAGATATTGAAATTTGTGTAAGTTAATTATTCTACTGAAGGTGGAGTACTTATTTAAACTTGCTAAGTTGAAGGAATAGCTATACCACAAATGAAAAATAATACGCAAAAGGAAAAGGAAAGCTCTATCAAGTTTATTGTGCAAATTTTTAAAGTTTGAACGGCAGAACAACAATTGATATTACCTCTCTTCCTTTTGAAATGTTAGTCTTCGCTGACTTCTTTCCGAATAAAACATTCTTGATCCATTTCCCTGGTGATTTGCCCATTGCAGGAATGCGGGTACCTGGAAAAACAAAAACCTGAACTTTCCTATCTGCATATTTTTCATAAAACACAATTCAAACGCATATAGCTGCAAACTCAAATGACACCATATAATCAAGACAAAGTACAAATCATTGCAATTTCCTTAACCAAATACGAAGCAACAGTACCAGCTTCAATGTACTTTTAAATCAATCAGCTTCTAAATAAATGCATTAAGAATTGTAGTCAAATGCACCAAGTCAACACAGCGCACTTAGCTTAGAACCAATTAGCATGCGTACAAATTTTGAGCTCCATCTGTAAGAATGACAATCCAAATATATCAGCTTGTTCTAAGCAAATTAACATTACTACCCCTCGAAAACTGTTCAATAATAAATCCAAGAAAAAAAAAATCTACAAAACGAACTACTACCAACACACGCTGCAAGAAGCCCTAGATATTGACGAGATCTGTAACAAAACAAAAATTAAGCTAAAAAATACAAATTACAAAAAATACATGAAAACCAATCCAAAGAATCAAACTGCATGAAAAGGGCGGAACCAGACCAGATCTGAAACTTACCTAACAAATGTGGCGCTTCTAGTCCCCAAATCTACCATTCCTGGATAAAGAAAAAGACACCAATCTCAATTCATAGAAACAAAAAAACAAAAACTACGCAAAATGCTCAGATTTCCAGAAAACAAATTTCAAAAACATTTATAAAATGAGGAAGTGTACCATGAGAGAGAAAGAAGAGAGAGATACTGAGAGCTTGCAAATCAAGAAAATGCGATCCATTTTTTTTTTTTTTGGGTGCTTTGCTTTACTCTGTAATCTGTACTCTCTCTAGGCTGGTGAGTCACTGAGTCCAAAACAAAAATAGCTGAATTTGAAAAATCACCAGATAAAATAGACGATTTATGACCGCTTCTATCAAGGATTGCTTTAGATGGTTCCTTAATGGCTGTTCGATTGGATTACCTTTTAAGTACTTTGTATCTACGATGTTGATCATAATCTCATATTTAATCCGACGGATATAAGAGAGAGCTTATTGTGGAGGTGATCATATCAGAAAATTTTGCTTTAAAATAAAGTAGGATGAGTCGGTAGTCCCTAGTGCAGTTACTTCGGAACCAAGTGTCCATGTTCTTTATTCCGAAGCATTGTAGAATTACCTTCTTGCCATCGTATGGGGAATCAAACTCCCACGCGCGCGTGGTATAGTTTCGGTTTATGAACGGTAGGGACGGTTGTGATTTCTTCATGGTGGATATGATGGGCGCGTGGAGTACATGAAAAGAAGTGGGCAGGTGAAGAAGGGAAGGAGGGGAGTAGGTGCATGTGGGTCATAGCTAGTGGTAAAAATGTAAAATCACCAGTGACTGACCCATAACTGTGAAGTTAGGAGCGGCATAGTGGAGATAACATTTTCAGAAAAAACTATTTTCAGTCATTATGACGCTTTATCAACCAATAATAATAGTAATTTTTTGTTTTTTGATTTTTGATTTTTTGAATTTTTAGTTTGAATTAGTGATGGTCCAACTGTCAAATAGTTTAAGAAATGATCATTTGTGATTGTTCAACTGTCAAATTGGTTTTATAAGAGTGATGATTTGTTGTGGCACTCAATAGGACTTCAAATGGATAAAAGAATGGAATATGTCAATGGATTTAGTTAGATTATAAATGAATTAATATGTTTCATCATAATTGTTAAAATGGATATAGTTGTGGAGTCAATTTCTTTTGAGTTGGAGTCTGATAAAATTATGCATTGAAATCATTTTGTGTAAGATATGTTGTTCTTACAAAAAAAAAAGTATTAAGAATATTTAGATAATTTTGTCTGTTTTTTATTTTTAAAATTAATAAAATTAGTCAATGAATTAAATTATAGATATAATATATATATTTTAAATCATCTTTTTATTGATTTTTAGTCAATGAATTAAACTATTGAAATTCATGTCAGGATGATCTAATTTTTTTTAAATCTAACTTTTATTTTTTTACATTTAGACTAGAATGTACTATATTTTAAGCTCAAGTGATAGAACCAAATATTAATATTTAATACTAAATTTTAAATCCTAATCAGAGATTAACTATATATATTATTATTACTAGCAAGTAGCAACATGTTGAGCTGGATTCGTTAGAACGAATTATAAATGATAAGACATTGTTATATCAATGAGTATCCAAAATTTTAATAGACGAATTAATTATTGTTGGTAGAACTACTCTTGATATAATTAGTAAAAAAATAATCTTAAGAGCACAAGCCTACTTATCAATCTTTTTTTTTTTTTTTTTTTNTAATCTTTTTGTTAATAGTCATTGCATTAGAAACGAACAAAAAAGAGCCTTAACAGAAGATTACACTTGAAGAGAGAATAAAGATCTCTCAGAAAATAAAACATGAGCAAAAAGCAAAAGAAGCACTTCCTTAGCAGGACTAAAGAAACAACACTCAAAAGCATTCAGCAAAATTTGGCAAGAGAGTCAACAGTCTTGTTAAACTCTCTTGGGATCCATGAGATGTATTGTTTTTCAAAAATCTTTTTGCAACCACAAAGAAAACTCTACAATCCCAAAGAAAACTCTACAATCCCATATCAAAGGTTGCTCTGAAGACGAAATCTAGTCCATCAGGTTCTTTGCATCACTTCTTCTGTCAAAACAAAAGCCATCCTTTCATGGCCACTAACTCCATTGCCCACCTCATTTTTAGGGAAATCTCCAACGAAAATTTTCAAAGTGCCATTCCATCTGAATTCCTCAGCCAATCCTTCCCATTCTATCACTCCACGACCTACATCAATCCTAACCTAAAATAGGTAGATGCTCATCATTTTCCATATCACAAAACAGAAAGTAGATACTATCACTACTTCCGATCATTTCTCACTTGTTGGGCTCCTTCCCACAAGAGTTAAACACAGTTTAATTAACTAGAACTTCAATACATGAGCAGTTTAGATTATCCACCTGAAGCCCACTGTGACTAGCAAAGCCAACCGCCTTAGCAACATGGCATTTTAGTGAAAATATGCCAAGCCATTTCATCACAATTTCAGTGAAAATGGCATGCATGGCAGAGCGAATAAGAGTTGCTATGCCAGCTATCTAGTCTAGTTTGCACCCTATATTTGAGCTTTCCAAATTTTTTAACTCTACTTTGTCCCAGGATGCAGTTAAGTGAAACCCCTTTAAATGAACTTCTTTGGAGACCCTCTTCTATGGATGACACATGGCAAAAAGTTTGTTGAAAAGAAAAAAAATACGGTGAAAGCAGTTGCAAAAGGGAAAAAATAGGGGGAAATATTGATTTGGGCGGGAAAATGAATGGATAGTCAGGAAGATGCCACATGTCAATTTTAAAATTACATCATATGAGAAAAATTACACAGTTTAGAAAAAAGTTATATGTTTTGGACAAAATTACGTATTATGGAAAAAATTACTGTATATGGGAAAAAATTACTAAGTATGGAAGAAAGTTAGTTACGTATTTTGGAAAATATTACACTGTAAGACAAAATTACCAAATATGGATAAAAAATTACTAAGTATAGAACAAAGTTACGTATTTTGAAAAATATTACATCAAAAGACAAAATTACTGAATATGGAAAAAAATTACTAAGTATGGAAAAAAGTTACGAATTTTGGATAAATTACACAGTAAGACAAAATTACCAAATATGGACCAACAATTACTAAGTATGGAACAAAATTACGTATTTTGAAAAATATTACACAGAAAGACAAAATTACTGAATATGGGAAAGAATTACTAAGTATGGAAGAGAGTTACGTATTTTGAAAAATATTACATCGTAAGACAAAATTATCAAATATGGACCAAAAATTACTAAGTATGGAACAAAGTTACGTAATTTGAAAACTATTACACCGTAAGACAAAATTACTGAATATGGGAAAAATTACTAAGTATGGAAGAAAGTTACGTATTTTGGAAAATATTACACCATAACACAAAATAACAAAAAATGTGAAAAATTTTCTAATAATTACCGAAAATGTGAAAATTTAAAAATACGATATACGAAAGAAAGTGACGTATTTTGTAAACAATTTACCAATTTTTAATAATTATCAAAAATTAAAAAATATTTCTAATTGTGGTCGAAAGTAATTATATTTTCAACATGTATTACACTATTATGAAAAACTGAATTCGATTCCAACATTACTTGATATGGGACAAATAAAAATTTTAGACAAATATTAGACCATAAGAAAAAATTTTAGGCAAATTACTTTTTTCTGTGTTTTGGGGCATCAAGGGTAAAGGGAGCCAAGCGGGAAGGCAGGCGCCGGTGGACTTGGCAAAAGTTTTTGAGCATTTTTTTATGTTTCGAGGCATTAGAGGCGGAAGGCCCATGCGGGAAGGTAGGTGCTAGTCCAGGTCCTGTCTTTTTGAATGAGATTTTTCCCTTTTCAGGGCATGAGGAGCAGAGGTCCCCACGCATAGGCAGGTGCCTGGCATTTGAATTTTTTTTACGGTTTAGGTGACTAGTTTTAGGCTATAAGGGGCAGAGGGACCTAGGCGATAAGCCAGGTGCCTATCATGGCAGGAAAATTTTTTTTTCCCCAATGCTTTTTTCCAACTTTGCTTTCCAAAAAAAATAACAAATAAAAAATATTTATGTTTTTATAAGTGAATGAACATAAAAATAGACAATGTTCCATAAGTAGATAGTGAAGCTTTCCCATACAAATGTTCAAACATTTAAAGATGCAACTCTAAATTGTATATCAATAATAAATTTGTTTTTAAATTTGTCTACCAAATGATTTGGCATATTATCCGTACAATTTTAATTTGAGTGGTTAATTATTTTTATTCACTTATTTAGGGAGTTTAAAGAGTTTATTTCTATAAGTTTTCTTTGCAAATATCTAATAATATATGGTTTTGTTATAGTTTAAATGATTTAATGAAAATAAGTGCTCACTCGAAGTTAAAACTGCAACTATATTTGTAAATAATTTTACCACTATTCTGTAATCTCCTTAAGTATATTGCTTTTATTTATTGAATGTCTTGAGCAATACTTAACTTGTACAATTTTGTATATTGCATATTCGATTTCTCAAAATATATATATATATATGTGGGATATGACTTTTTTACGAACCAACTACCACCAGCAATGTTAGTTACCCATGTACCATTTGGATATGAAATCAAGTAATCAAGGGTGGTATATCACTACTTCTAACAACAATTATACTTATTGCTGTTACAACATACATGTTTAACAAAATAAAAACTTTAGTTGGGATAAATAAGTAAAAAAGGCAATTGCTAAGGTAAAACCCAATACTGAAGTTCGTTAACACCATAGTAATATAAAAGTTGATTAGCTAAAAGACATATGTAGGAAACAAAACATCCAAAATAATTTTTTTTCAGTAATTACGGAGGTGGCCGGGTAAAAGGATCTACTGCCACCCAAATGCGCTGCAGTTGCTCGGCTTGTTGCTCCAATTGACTCTCCATCAAGGCTTTTCGTTCAACCATTTTACACTAACTTGCAACAAGACTAGCACAAATGGCCTCAACGGGCTAAAATGACTCCTCGACAGAGAATGTGGAAGAAGAAGGGCTCTCTATAGGTGGGGAAGAGTCACTGGGCCCGTTTCCTATACCAGGGATCTCAACGAAATCCTTACCAATCCTATGCATCCGTGCGATTTCCATCCATCTGCCCTATTCCTTAACAAAACTGTGATGACTAAGAGTAGCCTCGGTAACTACATCAGCAGTCCGAGTGTTGTTCACATCCTCGCTAGATACGTCCACTTCAAAATGTTCAAAAACTTTTGTCAACAGAAGTGGATAAGGCAATGACTTATCCAGCCGGTGAACTCTCACAGTTTGACGCATCTGTTGGAGAATGATGGAAGCTAGAGGTACTCCGAGAACACCTTGCAACCCATTCAAAATCTTATCTAAGAGATAGAAGTCGGTAAATTGGATCTCTTTCAAACTGGTTGCTCGAGGAATAACATTCGCACTATACAAATGAACCAATTCTCGCTGACGAATTTCCAAATTGACCATGCCATTAACCATTTCACAAATTGAAGTACCAGGTTTGGGCGTGTGTGGAGTCAGGAAGTAGTGCAAATGGGTCATAGCTTCCTTCAGCGTGAATTGGGGATCAGCTTTAACACGATCCTTGACCATTACAAAATCGGGACCCTCATTACTGACCCCCAAAATCTCAGCAAGAATTGGCTGAGTCAGATGAATCCATCAACCATTTACATAAGAAGTAACAGTTTCACCACCTGCTTTGTCTTTGCCTTCTATGTTAGCATAAAACTCCAACACCAACTGAGGATAGTAAGTCTTTGGTAATTGAAGTACGTCGCCCCATCCTATCGAACCAATTGAGAAGAGAATCAATCGCCCCACTAACAGATTTTTCAACCACAAGGGAATTACGTTTCCTCTATTCACACCACTTAGCATTAGTGCGAGAAGTGAAACGTGCTGCTTCGGATTCAGTAACCACCTATTCCTTCTTATCCCCTCGCCGTCGAGATCCACGAGATGAAGATGGAGCGGATGGCCGGGATTTTGGTCTAGATGATGCACGAGTACGGATGGTACCGGGATTTTTATCGGACTTTTGAGCATCACCACATTGTTTTCTGGTTTGTCCCATCACTCCCAACAACCAATATCGCCCTCAATCAATCCCCTTCAGGAACCACAATTGTACCTCGAATTGTCCCTGTCCATCATAACAATCCTGGTTAATCACACCAATCCACATTTATTCACAAATACGATACTCAATCAATTCAGAGGCATAATCAATGGCTTCACAAACCATAACATACTTCAATAAATTTTGGACTTCTAACCTTTCGCGAACTCAATAAAATCCAAAATTTTCTCACACTATTTGCAAAATTAGAAAGCACTTCGTTGTCATTTTTATTAATAAACTCATACATGAATATGCCTTGTACATTCCCGAAAGAACTTATTCTTACCCAGGGGAAATGAGTCCCACAGCCAAAACTACTAATATAATGAACCCAATCAAGTATATACTTTGCATGTCTTCAAGTTTATTATGCTCAACACAGCTCCTATTTTTATCTTATCAATATTTTTACATGTGACAGATTCCTATTGCATTAGACATGGCAAAAGATTTCAAGGGAAAATATTATGAACACTTATTCAGGAAGATTATGAATGATGAATATATCTACTCAGCAGTAATTGAATGCGTAGAAACACTTAAGGATATAATAAATAACACATTGAATTTAAGATGCAAGTGAACACTACAACTTTGAAGCAGAAGGTTATATATATCTGTGATTGACTGATTATAAACAAATGGACATAAAATCAATATTAGTCCCAGTTTCTCCATTAGATCAGGAAAATCATGTTAGAAAGCCAAACTAAATTTTTTATTTTATTTTATTTTTTCACTGATTGCACCGAATTTTGTATGTAAAGACTACATACAATAGAAATGTCAAAATGGTTTACATAGCATTTTAAGCCCAATTGCACAGTCTATTTTAATTTTTAGTGGAGTATGAGCACATTAACATATACAAATATATATGTGAACCGTTATATATTAATGCATAATTAAATATTGCAGGTTATACGGTTGACTCACAGGGCAGTTCATTTCCAACTCACTCAGACACAAGAGGACCGAATAAAGTGTATTCAAATGGGAAACTTTACATTTCATTGACTATCGACGATATGATTGGCCAAGAATTTAATAATCTTGATGAAGCATCCGACTTTCACGGCACCTACGCGAACGTAGTTGGTTTTGGTACATGTCGTTTCCACATGAAGAAATATACGAATGGTGAGATCCGTAAACATGTATGAGTTTGTGCTAAACAAGGGTATAGAAGTCCAATTTGGTCGAACAGGGACAACCAAATGCGTGAAGCGAAGGCAATAACGCGAGAAATGTGCAAAGCTTCATTCGGCGTCGTTAAGAATAATGTGACCGGCAAATGGAACGTCTCTATATTTGTCCCCGAACATTCCCATCCTCTTCTCTCGATGCATGAGACACATTGTCTTTCTTCTAATCGGTCAATTGATGGAGCTTCTATGACACAAGCCCAAGCGATGCACAGTGTTGGAATAGGGACGAGTAAAATAATGGAGTATATGGTTGAGCAGTCGGGTGGATTTAAACACGTTGGCTTCCAGCGGACTAATTTGCATAACCATTTCACGAGAGTACGCAATGTCGGCATTCACGTTACTAATTCGGAGACTCTGATTACACATTTCCTAACGAAATGGGAGATGGACCCCGAATTATACTTCAGGTACACAGTAGATTCGGACATGCATCTATGCAATATTTTCTTGACCGACTCACTCGGACATTTCGATTACAGTACTTTCAGTGATGCAGTGGCATTCGACGCAACTTACAAAACAAATGCGTATGGAAAGTCTTTGGTAATATTGGTAGGTGTCAACAATCACTATCGGACTGTGATATTTGGTATGGCTTTGATTGGGGACAAAACAGTGGATACGTACACTTGGTTGCTTTAAACATTTTTTAACGCAATGAATAATAAGCATCCTCTAACAGTTGTCACCGATGGAGACAAAGCAATGCAGAAGACAATTTTAGTTGTTTTCCCCAGCTCCCACCATCGGTTGTGCACTTGGCATTTAGAGAGAAATGCTATGGAAAATTTGTACGATGTGGATTTGGTGAGGGCATTCACAAGTCTTATGCTTGGCGAGTACACCGCGTATGAATTTGAAAGCCGCTGGGAGCGCATGGTCGATGATTTTGACATCCGCAATAATTTGTGGCTAAGAACGATGCATGAAACAAAAGAGCTGCGGGCGGAAGCATTCATGAAAAGACATTTTTTTGCTGGCATGCGTAGCACACAGAGATGCGAGAGTATGAATGGGTTTATTAACAAATACAGTAAGAGTCGACATAATCTATATCAGTTCATAATTGTTATTGATAAGGTCGTTTCAAGGCTGAGCAACCAAGACGTCATGGATAATGTTCAATCGAAATACAGTTCACCGATCCTGACTACGCATATACAGGCTATTGAAAAGCAACCATCCGAAGTGTACACTCGGAAACTTTTTAAGATGGTTTGGGCACAGATGCTGGAACAGGGGGGCTTAACATAATCGACTGCATGGACTACGGAGACAAACGTATATACACTGTCATGAAGTTCATGCATCCTGAAGTGAGCTGGTTGGTAAATACGATTACAACCAAGATAATATCAAATGCTCGGGACGGGCATTCCTTGCAGTCACGCATTCTTCGTTATTAAACAAGAGAATCTCCGAGCCATTTCCAAATCTCTAATTCTCAAAAGGTGGAAAAAAGATGCAAGTATCGGTATAAATTGTCCCAATCAAAAGCAAGACACGTCGAATGAAATGGCATCGTCCATTTGGTACAGAGCCTTGATAGCCCATTGTAGCAAAGTTTGCATTTACGGGTCAAAGACAGAACAGGGATATAGGGAGGCGACCGAAGACGTAACGCGTCTAGCTATTCGTCTTCGAGAATTGACAATGGTGCATGACCAAACGAAGTTGAGTATGGGGGATAGGCGAGGTAAAAGACATATTATACAACATCCGGTCATTGCCAAAACGAAAGGAGGCGTTGCGGGGGGAACGAATGAGGTGGAAGAAAGAAGATGTGGTTCATGCAAGAAATTGGGGCACTCCAAGCAAACTTGTGCAAAATGGTTTTCCTACCATTACAATAAAACTTCAGTTGAAATGGAGAGGGAGATTGGCATCCAATCTTCAAACACGATAGATTTCATGCACGTTAATGACTTCAATAACACCCCAAGCCAAGATAGTGTTGCAATTGACCTTACTCCACCGAATGATGTCCCTTTCCAAAGGATCAATAATGGCCGCCCACAAATGTCTGACATGCATATGCAATGGTGGTTTTCAGGTATACATTATAAATAGTACATGATGTCTTATATTGTGTAAATACATTACAAATAGGAGAATTTTTTCAAATTTTTTGTCACAAGGGAGCAGAGGCTGCCAAGCAGTATACCAGGTGCAATGGCAGACGCCTAGTCCAGCAAAGAATGTATTTGCCAGGTGTTTAAGCAAGGAATTGTGCATCCAATTTTTTTAGCTGGCCATTTGGGGGCGAGTCCCCCAGGTGCCATGTCAGGCGCCTGGTCAAGCAAGGAATTTTGGGTCTTTAGTATTTGAATTTTTTTTTTAGCTCGCCATAAGGGGCAGATTCCCCCAGGCGGTATACCAGGCGCCTGGTCAAGCAAAAAATTTTGGGTCTTCAGCATATGAATTTTTTTTAGCTTGCCATAGGGGGCAAATTCCCCCAGGCAGTATACCAGGCTCCTAGTCAAGCAAAAAATTTTGGGTACTCTTTTTCTACAATTTTTTTTAGCTTGCCAGTAAGGGAACACATTGTCTTCGTTATTTTTTTAGCTGGCCATTAGGGTGCAACAAGTTGAATTAATTTTGAATGTGGAATAACTTTTATATTTCAGGCATGCAATAAGACCAAAAAGGCATATGCTGGAACTCAATAGTCCGTTGCCGAACACGTTGCATTGAACTTGAGCACGACCAAAGTGTAGACCTTAATCCACTTCATAAAACCAAAATTATTAACTAACAATCGTGCCTTCTTATCCACTTTTGGGGTTAAATTATCGATGTAATGTAGTGTCAAGTTTGAAAATGTACTTTAATTTAGAAAAATAAGATTCGTTATATACTTAAAGGAAACTATCCTTTCATTTTTCGTAAAATCTACAAGTAAGCCTTTGCGATAACTCTTTGTTTTGTTATAGGAATGTGGAAATGTGTACAAATGCACAATTTTACTTCGTGATTGATGGAATAGAGTTAATTGAAATCTACACATTCTTAATATTTTACTATTGGTGTATTGATAAACCATATAATCTCTATTCAATTAAACAATAAAACACCATGACTCGTGTATGGCAATATTTTCCCGAATACAAAATAATTAAAGACAATAAAACAAGCAATTTTCGGATCAAAAGCAGCGGTCAAAATGTCCCGATTACAAACATGGTTTAAGTTACCACTGCAGGAGGGATGGATTCATAAATGTTTTCTTCTAGATTTCTTTCTCCCTCTCACCGATGGCTTCACAGTTTTAGGATAGGGTGTATCAGCACGGTTCCCTACCCCTCTGTAATGAGACTCCACTGTTTGCATCAATTGACCTAACTTCAGATTGTGGGGATCGAACATGATATCCATAGCGGTGAAACACCGTTCAAATTGTGAGTCAAACTACAGGAATAAACAAAAGTCAGAAAAAAAAATATCTAACGTCCTATGTACTCCATATTATTTTTAAAAATAAATTACTCACAGTGGAACATATGAAAAAGGAAAGAAAAATAATACCCTTGATAAGTAAAAATCAAAAGACTCCATATACTTCACAACAAATAGCCTGCAATCAACCCCGTTATTTTGAGTGGTGACTTTGACCGGTTTATGGATGCTGAGGGACTCAAAGAAGGTCTGTTTTTTGTACACTCTTGTTATCTCTTCGGCCAAAACGATATCTAACGCTTTTAACTACATCACACCAAAATGTTAGTTTCGTAAGATCATTATAAAAAAAAAACAAACAAATTTCCTGTTTCAATCATAGGCCCATACAAACCAATATAAACCCAGTTCCACGAAACGTAGAAAACAAGAAGAAAAAAAAATGATGCATCAAGAAAATGTATGCAAATTAGCAATCTCACCATCGAATGAACTGCACTCTCCCGTTTACGTCTTTCCTTTGGATTTGGTAAAGAATTCCAAATCTCACCAACCTTATCTCTGACGTACACGATAATTAGATACCAGTGCTTCTCATTATCATTCATGGGGATGTAAATCTAGAGAAGAACGTGATAAAACAAAAAAATCAACAGTGTCACATTTAGTCAATCAATCAACTATAAAATGTTGTTTGAATGTTCAGTAAAATGTTGTTTCAACTTTTGCCACTAATCAAACACATGTGCAGAGAAAATTGCGTCTAACCTTTTCGCAAAAGTCAAGCTTCCCACAGAATTTTGCGATAAATTTCCATGTGTTTCCAAACCTCATAATATCCTCAGTAGTTTTCGTACTATCAAGTACAATTTGCTGCACAAGTAGAAGTTGCACCGAAATTAGATTCCATCGACAAACGTACACATGACAGAAGTGACATGTAACAGGTAAACAAACTGAATCGGCCATATTTCAGCCTCATATACTATTCCATACTTGAAAAGTTGGCATCAAAAACCACTGCCTCGTCTCTTTTGGAGGGTGTTTCAAACTTTCACGATACGTGCAAGCTTCCACGGCTAGGTCAAGTACCTAAAGAGCCACGTTTAAATACAACATTGGAATTTCATAATTATGGCTAACGAACTGCGTTTATGAAAGAATTACCAATATAATTAAAAGAAGATAGCTTACAGTGGTTTTAAAACATTTGCCAGGCACTAAACATAGGATATCAGATCGATTAAAATAAAGATGCTCTGTCTGAACAATGATCTAGCTACAACACAAATGCAATGCAAAGATTAAGTCAATAAAAGAACGAAAACCGGTGATCTACAAACCAATACAAACCGTGAAGGTTAAAGAACACCATAACCAACCACATTTTAGAGGAATTTTATGTACCTACCATCGAGGTTTTTATCAAAAGCGTAGTTCAATAGCTTCACGCTTGATTCTGGAAGTGAGCTATGCATGCGAAATGGACCAGCGTTAATGATATGACCCTACCCACAATATTAGTAAATCATTTGTGGAAATCAAGTTCATCGTTATTTGTGGAAATGAAATTGACATACCTCACTTTGTGCGAGACGAGCTGCGAGACTACTCAATAGTTTAAATTGTACTCCATATGAGTCCGAATTGTTTGGCACAAAATTAGCTGCCTCGGCATGTTTTAGCTCCTCATCGTCAGTAGATATATGTTGGATTGCTCGAGGTTCATATTTGTATTGTAAAGTAGTGACTTTCGCAGGTGAAAGGGAAGCAGGGGCTAGCGATGCACATGCTTTGCCTTTGTCTTATCCAATCGAGTTGTCTCAGCATAATGGTTTCTTCAGCAAACCAATGGACTTCGCTAAAGCTGCTATGTTGTTTGTCACCCTTGCTTTCAGAGTTGCAAGCTCGTCTTTGACCTCCTTTTTGAAACTCGAGAGCTCATTCGTCAAGGTTTCCACATTCTTGGTGAGAAGGCTGATTTTATGAGAAGCATCAATCGTGGACTGACTATCGAGAGGAATCTTAATGGTTACGTCAATAGTCGGGACCCGAGAACTCTGGTCTCTGGCCTGTTCTGCCTCGTCATCCTCTGAACAAAATGGACAATTACAGTTACATTATGATAACATGGACAATGACGGATTAAGTAACTTTATGTACCCTAAAATTGAATTGGTAAGGAGCTAACCTTCTGTACAAAGATTGAGATCGCAAAGTTTTCAACTGTTTCTTCAATTTCTTCGTCTCCTTCTCGCCCCAAGCACAAACTGCTGATAAGTTTGGGGAAACTATATGTTTTCCCACCCATGCAACGTCCATATAAAACAACTGCCAAAACAATACATAATGTTGACACAAAGTAATTAAGACCATTACAAGTTAACAAGTGAAATGAATAATTTAGATTTTTATTTTTAATAATTACCTGAAGCACCAGCAAGCATCCACAAATGTACTGTGTATTGGAATTTATGTATTTCTAGATGCCCTCGCATAGACGATTTGAAATCCATGTAGCCCATTTTTCCCCTCTGATCAAATTCGCACTAAGGACTCGGCTTAGGTCCTTGCTCGGCATGTACATGGAAGACGTGAGACTCAATATCGTCCCCATCAAGAACATAGTGAATATAACTATGAAGTCATCCCCGGTCGCCTTTTTCTTCGCCAATATTTCCTACAGTGCGGCGATGGGGATATGTCATTTGCCCAAACTGTATTTGACCCTAAGCGCATCCAACGCAACCGTGTCTCCGGAAGAATCGATCGCGCTTCCATCGTCTGATAGCCCCATCAGCCTCTCAACAGCTGCTGGACCGACATTGTACACTGTCCCATGTACGTCTATAGTGTGGCTTAAAGGATTGAAATGATCCACCAGCCACAGCACCAAAGATCTATCGACCGGGGCTATTTTACACCTAATTAGGGATCCGAACCCTAAGTCTTCCACAACCTTCTTCTCATCATCAGTGAAAGCTTTAGCCACGCACCACACGCGTTCAGGGCTGCATCGCGTGCAAAACATGCGGTTGTCCTCCATATCACCGCCATGACGCTTCTTCTCCTCACCATCGAGGTCTTTCCACTATTTACCCAACTTTATAATATCCTGCAAATAAATTTCAAAAGAACCATATTAATAAGCATTTTTTTAAACGATTTAATGCAAAAATGAAATATTAGAAAGTGAAAATCAGACTTACTTGTTTGGTTATAGTTTGTCCGTTCTGCTTCATCTTTTCACGTTCCATCGTTCTGCAAGAAATGACGGTAAAGAGGTTTGCCATTTTCACGAATTCATAAGTAATTTCACCGTACATTTACATAAAATCCGTTATACTTACAGATAATTAAACCAATCATTTATTTTTCATTTTTGATTCCCTTTGCTGTTGGACAGGGCTGGCTCGGACGGGCCTGCCTCAGACGTCCCTCCCAGTATAGGTTTTTCATTGGAAGACTACAGTGTGAAACAAAATACATGTTACTAAATTTACACTCAACCAATTATTCAAGTAAATGAATATCGGAAATAAAAAGTATATTTATTAATAAAAGGTAGCCAGGGAAAACATACCATGATGCTTATCGAACGTAATATGGTTTCAACTACGCCCTTTATATCTTAAATACAAATCCAAATTCAAATTGATCCTGTAGCAAAATACACTCGCATACCAATAAACAAAATAAGGAGCTAAATTAATACATCACTAAACCATAATAATAAATTTAAAGGGTGTTTTTTTTTTTTTTGTAAAATATGATTCCTTCCAACCATATTCTACTACAAATTAACTTCGAACCTAACAATATTCCATAAACTGTTGTTTAAAGAAACCCTACCAACAAAACTCTAATTACTTTTAAAATTAAACTTTCACAAAATAGACAAAATATCAATAGTAAAAGTTCAATATTTACTTTTGGTTGGCAGATTCAATGTGTAAACTATGTAAGAAGTTCATATAATACTGGCAAAACAAAATATAGATAAAATCAGTGCACATATTTAATAGAACAACAATATTTCCATAAACTATGTCAGAATTTCATATAATACTGGCAAAACAAAATATAGATAAAATCAGTGCACATATTTAATAGAACAACAATATTTCCATAAACTATGTCAGAATTTCATATAATACTAGCAAAGCAATTGGAAACAATATATTCTTTCAGTACAATACAAACACAACAAATATGTTATTCCCCTAGCTTATAAATGAATATCCAATTATATTATCATATGATTGAGATTTTTCATAAAAGATAAATCACCGTTTGTCACACGCTTTTCCATAAGCTATAGTGACCATGCAGTCGTCTAGACTAAGGCAACTATATTGACCTACTATCCCTAATGAAATTTTCTATACTACTCTTATTTAAATAATTTTTTTAATTGAAAAAAATCCTTAATCTTCTCTGTCTTCGTAATGTATCTTTCAGTGCCTTTGCAAAACTGTACGCAGAAAACCCTATAAACCCACCTCCCTCGAACCTATAAAACTTAGTCCCTCTGAACTGAACTCAGCTACAACCCAGAAAAGCACAAAAACCCCATTCTTTAAGATTGTTATATATTATCTAAAAGTATTTTTCCAATATTTAAAAATAGAAATACAGTGCTACCAATTCAACAGTTTTGAAAAAAAATTAAACATACATTAAATATTTTGAGGATTTTAATTACATGTTGAGGATTTTACTTACTTTGTGTTTTGAGAACACGATATACTTGGAGTATTGAAAATTTACTCCATTAAAACTACACTAGGAAAGCCGACTAAGACAGGACCGGTCGTGGTCGGCGGAGAAGAACGGCGCCGGACTGGATGAAATGAAGAACAATGCCCCTGTATTTACTGAAAAGCAGGCGTGAGGAAGAAAATGTGCAAGCTGGACGAAGATGCCACGGTCGGTGGAGGAGAAGGAGAAAAACAACGTGTCGGGGAGAAGAACAAGAGAGAGGGAGGAAGCCAGAGCGTCGGGAGAGAAGACCGAGTGAGAGGCCAAATTTTCGAGGGAGAAGAAAGGGGGGAGAAGCCAAATGTTGAGGGGAGATTTCTGAAATTTTTTGATTTGTTAATTTATGGTATAATATAATTGAGGGTATAATTGGAAAACCATAAAAAATTAGGGCTAAATTCGTAAATGTACAAAATAACAAAATTATTTTTTTTCAAATTTCAAAAATTTTTATCAGACAAACTTATTGCCGGTTGCCTCCCAACAAAGGATTCATGCTGGAGACCCCAGTTGGATTTCACTTGAGAAAAATCCCGTTGTCCCATCAAAAAGGTGTTTCCAAGGTACATAGATCCCATATTAAGTTTCTTGATGCTAAAATTGATTCGATGCTAAAATAGTTACTAAATACATTTTTATTTTTGTTTTTAAAAAAAATAAAAATTAAATAATGAATAGATTACTAAACCACACTTTAGATTTTAGAACATATATATACATATATTTTGCATATGAAATACTTAATATAGTAATATAAAAGTAAAAGTACAATAGTTAGACTAGTAATGGTAATAAAATAATTCATTATTGTATCTCAAATATTAAAAAAATAAATATGATAAATAATATTAAATACATAACGCTTTCAAATATAATTTTATAAATCATTAATACCAAAAAGAAATCTTAGTGATTCAAATTAATGACCATACGCTTGTTGATTATATATAACAATAAATGTTATTTTTTCACTATTTGTGATTGATTACTAATAGAACTTATAAGTTATTAGTAATTGATTACTAATGAAACTTAAAAGTTATATGATATTTGACAATTTAATTGGCTATTTCAAAAGAGCAGGCTTTCTCCGATTAGATTTTTAGTATAAAAATTAATATATGATGAAAAGCATCCAATTAATGTTTGAGATTTTTATCACTGTATGCCTTTTATATTATATTGTGATTTACATTTTTGTTCTAATTTTTTCTTTCATTTTGATTCTCAAACTTACATTTGTGTATCACCGTTTGTCCTTTTGATAGTTTCCATCAAATTTGACTGTTAAAATGTACATGCAACACATGTAAAGCTAATTTTAAAAGCAAAATGTGTAATTTTTATATTCTATTAATCTCTTTCATCCATGTTAGCACTTTTCTCAATCTCTTACTCTTTCTTTTTCATGCAAGCTTTTTTTTCAGTTGATTTTGTGAGAAAATAAAAAAATAATAACTAAAAAATGAACCTAGAAAAAAAAATTGAGAATTTATACTGTGATAAATTTTAATTTGGAATGAGGAAAAATTTATTTGTTGTTTTTGTTAGCAAAAAGGAACAAAGAACTCAAGTCCAAACCCAATAATGGTAATAGAAGGACCGGATATATGTTTTTTTTTGGTAAGTTTGGTATCGAATGAATATGATAAATTGTGAGGTATTTAAGCTAGATTAATGATATGTGAAAGTGATGCTCAAGGTTAGTATAGATAAATTGGACAAATGGTCATTGATTTTTGAGTTCTTACACCGAATCCATGTGTTTATGTATTTTGAATTGGATTTCTCATTCTAAGAGTTATTACACTAAATTGACCTATGTGATCCCTTGGGCTTGAAGAGATGAAACAAATAAGACTAGTTTGGTCAAAATGGTGGTCATAATTGTAAAATTATGGCCGATTGAACACAATCCGGTTTGTGAAAAATGGGTCAAAATGATCCGATTGAAGCTTGATATAAACGACATGTCATTTGCCAGCGTGGAAGAGACAGCATGCCAACTTGGATAAGTGACTGAGATATGCGAAATTACACATTTTTCCTTTAAAAATGTCCGCACATGACTTAAACATGCTTTTCAATGATCATTGGATGGATACTATCAAAAGGACTAACAGTGATATATGAGTGTGAATTTGAGAATCGAAGTGAGAAAAAAAAATTTAGGACGAAAATGTAAATAACAATATAGTTTAAAAATTTGCAGTGATAAAACTTTAATATTTGTCATTTTAATATGGTTCTCAATAGTGATGATCATCAATTATGACAAATAGTAAAACTAAATAACAATATGCATTCTAGCTCATCATATTGGAGAAATTTTCAACATAATTATGGACGTTTCGAGAATACAATCTCAATCAATTTCAATCATCTATCTTGAAAAAGAATAATGTGGATTTATGTAAAGACAAATATTGTATGTGGTTGGAGGTATGGGATAGCTAAGGACATCAACACCATAATTATTGTAATGATTATATGATCCCATATTAGCAATTGGATATGCAGTTGGAATCTAGGTATTCTCATAATGAGAATTCATTTATGAATTTAACTCATTCAATCAAAAAAGTTAGAAAATTTTTTTTACTCAAATTGATTCATCATTAATTTCCATAGCACCTTTTTTGAATATTAATTCAATTGATTCCTACATATATTTTCTTTGTTAAAAAAAAAAAATTAAAAGCAAATGCTTATTCAAAATGTAGGCAATGCATGCAGCACAGAGTCCAGGGAGAAGACAAAGCAAGGTTCTCGGGTGCTTGTCATTTGTAAATTGCAATTCAATTTCATACTCTTGTTTCTTCAATATCAGTTTTTCTTTCTATTACCAAAAAAAAAAATTCTTTCAAAATTTTTTCTTCAAATTCAGCTTTATTTTCTATCAAAATAATGATATCAATTGTATTACATAATAAAATAATGGAAGTTAATTCTTAATGGAAATGGTTGGAAAACACAAATTTTTGGTTGTCAAGGACCGAACTGATAACCCCGGTATTACTGATAATTCACCAAAATATTCATAAAAATCTATCACTATTCCACAGTTTCCATCAATATTTTCCGATACCACCAATACTTACAAACATTTCCAACAATTTGACAAATACTGTTCACACCCACCAATTAGTGTTGACCTTCTGGAAACTCCAACAATGTCGATAAAAGGTCAAAAATATCAGCACATTTTCATCTATAAAGACACGCCAAATCTAATCTCAACGTTACAATTGTTCCAATTCAATTCCAATTTCCCACTAGTTCATCAAGGTAACAATTACGAGTTATTCTAAAATAGCAACATGATAAGTGAATTTTAATTGAATGATTAACCGTAATATTATATACACCAAGCTATAAACTAAATGATGTATTATTATTTTATTAATTTGTATTGAATTTCACTTATCTTTTAAAATAAAAATACATTATTTTGCCTTTATCGCTTCATAAACAATTTGTACCAATCTGATATCGGTAACACAATGAAATCTTAACACTCAGCTCATTTACATCCTACAAATGACTAAGAAAATTTTCAATGAGCTTTATAAAAGCCTAGTCTTAATTATTTTAAAAATTCAAACCTCTTTTTCATAAAGCTAAAGTTTCCGATGAGCATTTTAAATTTAAAAATTTAAATAAAAAGTTGAGAGGCTAAATTTAAAAATTTAAATAAAAAGTTGAGAGCCAAACATACTTTCAATATAAAGCTTTTAATAAATTCATTTAATGTTTTAAATTTTATGTGCACATTTAAAAAAATATGATATAATTGTTCATAAAAAATACAAAATAAAGAGTAATTTTAGAAAGTAATATTGCTCTTTATTTTTTTAAATATTTTTTAATTTAAAAATTTAAATATTTAAAATAAAAAATATTGTTGAAAATACGAATAGATAAAAAAGAATGGAAAGTAAAAAATTTGGAGTAAAAATTTGGAGTTTTAAAGAAAGGAGAAGAAGTTGAGTGGGTGTTTTGGGAAGGAAATTTAAGGGGTATAGGGCGACGAACTGGGTTTTCTCATCCACCAAACAGATCCACTAAGCGAAAATAATAAAATTAGCCCAATTTGTTGAACACCGTTAATCATGGCCTACATCACATGTTTTATTTCGGGCCCAATGGACCTAATAAAATGACAATCTCATTTAAGACAAAAATCCGGAAAGACAGAAAAACCATCTTTCTAGATTCTCATCCATCTCAACTGTAAAGCAGTTTCAACGGCATGCAATTTGAAATTTGAATTTCAAAATTTGTTTATATTTTTATTTTTCTTATAGAAAGGAACGGGTCCCAATCAGTACCTCCGAGCCGTTAGCCGTTCAATATCATGATGATCATGGACCGTTTCTTTCTACCAAATGCCAGGAAATTCTTTCCTGTAGTCATAATCCACTCTCCCTAAAACAAGTGCCACGTGTCCAATTCCTTTCCTGTCTCATTTTAAACAAAAGAACTAGACTCTAATAAACAATAATAATTATATTTTTAATAAATAATGACTAGTTTTTACTTTCTTTCTTTTTTCCATTAAGATTAACTAATCTCAAATATTTTTTTTTATTAATTGAGAGAAAAAAAATTTTATTCAGAAAAAGATTGAACATCTAATCTTTAAAAGTATTTTCATTTGTTTAACTATCTATGTGAAGCCTATAACAATTGATCTCATATATTAAATTAATAATTACAAATTAATCAATAATGTTAGATCCTTTTAAATTTATCCAATAAAATAATATCATAATATTTGATAAGAGTAATTCTACAGTAGTCTACTGTTATATTTATTATTTATACATGTATAATTATTTATTCATTAATATATTATTATTTATTAATAAATATAATTAAATATAATCCAATTGAATAATAACACGTATATAGTTGATAAATATAATAGTAAACTATATAGTATCGCTAGCATTATTTATTGATAAATATAATTAAATATAAGCCAATTAAATAATAACACATGTATAGTTGATAAATATAATAGTAGACTATATAGTATCACTAGCATTATTTATTTGATAAATAAAAAATTTAATCATCTTAACGGTTTTCAAAATAAATATATACAATAGTGTATCGAAATAACAATAATCAATGTGAATAAAATCCATAATATTTTTAAGCAATGGCTCAAGTTCAAATATTTTATTTTGATAATTTAAATTANTATATATATATATATATATATATATGATTTTGCTATAAAATACACATATTGGAGAGCTTATAGAGCTCAATAAATGAATTTTTTTTTCTTGAATTTTTTTTTAGTTCTATTTTTAAAATCTAAAGCCAAAACTTTTTTTTTAGCAAATTCCTAAATATATATAGAACTAAAAAAATTTTGACTTTGGATTTTAAAAATAGAACTAAAAAAAAAAATTCAAGAAAAAAACTCATCTATTGGGCTTTATAAGCTCCCAAACATTTGAGTTTTATAGCAAAATCCTATATATATAGAAAAACTCTAAAATAAGAATATCTTTTTTTTAACTACAAAAATAACCAAAAAGATACGACTAAAATATCAAAACATATCCTATTGTTGTGTTTTGTATAGTAATTTTTTTAACCCAATAGTTTTAAATGCTATAAAATCCAAAGCGATTTTTTTTTTAAATATAAAATTCAAGAAAAATAAAAATAAAAATATCTTTGTTGGGGAGCTTATGGAGCCCAACAAGTATATTTTATAGCAAATTCCTATATATATAACATTTTTAGATATGAAATTTTCATCTTTTAATTTGTAATTAAAAATAAAATATGTATATATATTTCCATGTCTTTAATTAAGTTTGGTAAAAAAATACATTTTGGTATTAATCAAAAAAATAAGTTAATAGGGGGTATGATTGCAAAACAAATAGAAGAGAGATTAGGCGTCAGTGTCAGTACATCGGTGTCAGTGCGTTAATATCAGTGCGTCTGTGTCGGTATTCCAAATCTGCAAAAATATTATAATGCCTTTATCCCGTCAATTTTAATGGAAAAAAACAAACATAATAGAGAATGATGTAATTTAGGCAAACTTCAAAAGATTTAAATGTCATTTAAAGAAATTTTAAAAGATGGGATGTAATATACACAAAACTTTATTAGTATTTATGCTGCTAAAATATTTGACAAAAAATACTCTATTTTTTAGAGAAAAAAAAATTAACCAAGAAAGTAGAAAAACTTTTATGTATCATTTTATGTAAAAAAAAAAGAAGAAAAAGTTCTTTTATTTCTGTAAACAAAATGCAATTTTTTTATTTTTTTTAAAGAAAAATATGTATGCAATAACCCCTAAGCTATTTCAAGTGTTGCAAATTCTTCCATGGATTATGAAATTAGCATATTTAGTATATTTAGAAGTATGATTAACCATTAAACTTTGAGTAATGCTAGAGACACTATTTTGTCTACTAACAAATTTACAGTTTATACATATGTCGTTATTTTATTGATTAACATATTATTATAACTTAGATACAAATAAGTGAACCTTTGAAGATGTAATTATAATTAAAATATATATAAGCTAATAAAAAAATAATATTTATAAAGATGATAAATTTGTTAGTAGAATAGGTAGTACTTCTAGCATTATTTTTAAACTGTATAAGAAAAAGTGCTCCTAGAGTACAATTGTTTGATTTTATTTATTTTGGATGGTGAAATATGTGATGGAGATAAGAAGGAAAAAAATGATCAGATTTTAACAAAATTGATTTGTGTTTTCATCTCTGTAGCTCCAATATTATACAATGTCCAAAAAAAAAAAAACATAATTTTTTTCTTTCTTTCTTTTTATAATATTGGGATCCTCCTGAAAGATCCATCAAAATTAGCTGATGCATGCCAATACCTTGCTTTTTAAAGACAAGAATAGTGAAAAAAATAAAAAATAAAATAAAACATGTCCTATATATTATCGATAAAGTAAAAGGCTCTTGATGGTTTGGAGGAGTGGGTCAGCCTAAAGTGGTTGCCTTAACATGAACTAATTAAAGAAAAAGGTAATAATTATAATGTGAATTAGGCAAGGAAAGAATTGGACTACTTGTTATGGCCATCAGGTGATAAGCTAGTTTCTGGGTTTGGGAATGGGATATGAATGCATGTGAAACAATTGTTGCCACATCTGTAACATCCTGTTTTGAGAAAAATAATAAATTTTTAAGTTTGACCAGTTTGACTTTGAGTAGGCTCGGAGTTGACTTTTTGTACAGTTAAGTTTTAGCTTTGAATTTGGTACCGTTGCGTAGAGCTAGTCGATATGAGTTCGTAGACTAGTAGTACGCTTGATTCGGAGTTAAGACCAGGAAGTTATGGTCATTTTAGTGTGAAGGGCAATTTGGTAATTTGGCAAAAACTGATATTTAAGTGTGAGAAAAGATGAAAATGTCCCTGTCTTCATCCTAAAATTTTTTGGCCAAGGTCTGGAATTTTTCAGCCCATACCCGAGACTTCCCCACCTTCACCGCACCACTTTCGCACGCCGACAGCCGCCACACCGTGGCCGGACTTGGCCGACCACCACCCGAAAATCAAAGCCAGCAACCTCCTCTTCCTTTCCCCACCGGTGGTTCGCCGTGAAACCACCTAGATCGCCGGAAATCGCAACAAAACCGAGAGCTCGTGAACAGTTTGAACAGTCGCGACACCACCTTTGGCCGGCCATATCTCATTGTTCCGGTGGAGTTAAGAAGAGTTCTTGGTACCGTTGGAAAGCTGGTGCGACGATCTACTTTTTGGTACCGAGTTTGACGCTGGAAACCGCTGGAGCACGCCGGAAAACCGCCGCAAAGTCTCGGAAAAACCACCCCGAGGCAGTCACCTTTCCTGCTAGATCTGCTCCTATCGCCGGCGAGTGGCACAACACAGCCACCACCATCGGACTCAGAACACGCCGGCGACCAGATCTGCACTTTCCCGAGCTCCGACGACCACCACACGCGCCGCCGTGACCGAGCCTCACGCGCCGCCGCCGTTTTGCTCCACCGCCGGCGAGTGGTTGCTCACCTCTCATCCCACCGCGTTCCTAGGGTCGTGGGCAAGCTTGCTGTCCAGTCAATTTGACCCAATTTCGGTCGGATTCGGAAACGCCCAATTCCGGTTGAGGTCCGATCTTCCGGGATCGATTTCGACCATTGGCGAGGATGAATCTTGAAATTGAAGGTAGATTCTCGTTCCTTGCATCTTCAATTTCGTTTCGGTATAAAGTTTGTTGAAATCGGATTTGAAACGGAAAAATCCATTGAATTTAGGGATTTTTGCCGATTAAGGGCATTTTTGTAATTTTCAAAAATATTGGGATATTTTCGTAATTATTGAAAATGTTGGGCAATCTTAGTATTTAGTGTTTTAATCTTGTATTTGGAGGCTTAGAAGATTCTACGAGCCTTTGGTTAATTTTTCGGTTTTTTTTAAAAGTTATTTTCGGTAAATTCTTTTTAGGTGCTCGTACGCGATTGAGGGCTGGACCGGAAATCCAGCAGGAGCACGCTTCAGACCTGTGAGTGCATTTATTTTCTAAATCATTTGGGAATATATGCTATATTTGATTTCGTTTCTATTAATTTGTTTTGATTGAATTTTCTTGTGCATTTAAATTAAGATTATTAATATGTTTTATGATGATTTAAATATTTGCATGGGTTGATTTTATGATTTGATAGATTTCATATTTATTGGAATATTTATGAAATTTGTGTTTTAATTGGTTGTTTAGCGAATTTGAAATGTTTTGGAGATTTTACGATATTGTGGAAATTTGGTGATTTTAAAGAAAAATTATGGCTTTGTGAAATTTAAGAAAATTTTGGGGCAAATTTTTAATATTCGATATAATTGTTGCTTTTCATAAATTCTGTTAAATAGAAGATTTTGGAAAATTGTTTAAAATTAAAAGGATTTGCAAAATGGTTTTAAAAATAAAGGATTTGAAAAATTGATGATATCATGGATGATTTTATAAATGATTTTGAGGAGTACCACACTGTATCGAGATGTACCGAGTTATATGAGTTCTATGCGCGCTATTATTATTATTATTATTATTATTATTATTATTATTATTATATATGCCATCCTCTGCTGCGGACACGTGTCGAGAGAGAGATGATGAGGATCCTGCCATGACGGATTTGGGACGCCGATTCGTTGTGATGACTGAGCCCCCCTCCCCCGCCTGTGACGCCGTCAGGACGCTGAGGGTCACACGGCACGATATATGCTGTGGTACCGGTTGGTTTTATGATGGTTCTGATTCATTGTGGATTTTATACCGGATTTGGTTTTATATTGATTGCTGATTTATACTAGTTGGGTTTTATAATTATTGCTTGCTGAGTTTATACCGATTTGGTTTTATATTGGTTGGTTTCTGATTTTAAATTGATGGTTTGATTTTATGGGTTGTGGCCTATGGCCTTTGGTTTCAGATTTTGACCCTTTTGCTTGATCGTTTATGAAATTGGGTTTGACCATCAATTAATTATTATGGATTTCATTTACGTTTTTAGTGTTTGGTACGTGATTTCGATAATTGTTTTAAATTACGTTTTCGCCCCTAAACCGATTTTTATTGATTTAATGATTTGGGTTAAACCGAGGGTTTTGCGAAATGATTTTCAAAACGGGGAACTTTTCAACTGAGTGACGTGAGGTTTGAGTGTAAAGGATTTAACGGTTGAGATTGTATTTTGTAGTTATCTAGGAGCACTCACGGAGATATTTATATCTCACGTTTTGTTATTTTACTTCGTTCCCTAGGTCCTAGTTGCAGGTTCCCGTGGACTACTATCGGCATTTCGCATCGGCATCGCATCCGTTTATCGCATCTGTTTATTACTTATTCTTATGTATTAGACTCTGATCTTATTCTGTTCATGTTGGATTTGTATTACTTATATTTTTGTCTATCGCTCTTAGTGGCTCTGTCATTCCCACCTACTTCATACATTGTTTCTTATTTATTCATTATGACTCGTTGATTTATTGTGGTGCTTATTTTATCTACTTTTCGTTCATATCTTATTTACTATTCGTCCCATTATTGTTTATTTGTTTATTTGATTATTACTCCCTTTCGGAGGAGGATTCTGTCGGTTGCCCCGAGGGGTTCTGGTGGAATCTTCCTCAGGCGGGGCCTCTCCGGAAAATCCGGAGGGATTTCCAGGACGGGTCTTGTCACATCTCTCATGATCACTTTGAAAGAAACACATACAAAATTGTGTAAGAATTGATATACATAGATAGTGTGTGCTGTCTGTTAAAATGGTCCTTGTCATTTAATCATCTACGTGTACATAAATTAGGGGTCCTTATTCAAAATTCATTGGCAAACTCTAACCAGTTAATCATTAATAATTAGTATATCTACAAATTTACCAGTCACTGATTTTTCTTATCTGAACTATCATATTAGTACATATATATATAAATTTTTTTGACAGTATAGATATTTTCTTTGGTACTTGATCTTGAGTGGAAGTTGACTATCTCTCCCTTTATGTTGCATATTAATTATTTATTATAATGCTTATACATTGTTGGTCTAAAACACAATAAATCAGTTGTTTCAAATATGCGAGCGTGCCACTTCGAACCTATAACAGTTGAAAGAAAAAGTAAAGTATGCTCCAATTAATATCAAACTTAATCAAACGATTGTATTAATTACTGAGAACAAAATAATTAAAGGGTTACAAATGCCTTTCAGATCAAAGTACTTTTAATTAAAATTTTCAACTAAAACACTTGACTACTCGAAGTAAATTCTAACGAGAATAAACTAAGTAGTCTATGTTTTCTGGTGTGTGTGGATGCGCGACCTTTCTCAAAGTTGTTGAAGCTTCTATTTATATAGGAGAATGTGGCTCACCAACTCTTTGTGCTTCCGATGTAATACTCTTTCAATTTTCAATTTCGAAGCCATCTATTTATATTTGTGCAAATCCATGTACTTTTCATCTCCAAACAAATGTGGGACAAAGCTATTCCAAAATAATATTGAATTAAATATTAATTTGAATAAATTAATATATGGTCTAAACATTGCTCCCCTGCTTTGTAATTTTGTTGACAAAATTGCAAAGCAAAAATTGATTTTTCGTATTGTAAATATAAATTATCATGAAAACTATATGCACCATCAAAAATTTAATGATATGCATCTTTCCAACTATAAGCATTTCAAAATTAGTAGACTGTAAATTTTGTCCCTCTTGCCAAATTCCTTTCCAAAAATATAAATATATTTGGGTAACTCAAACGAACAAAATATCCTAGAAAATATATTTCTTTCCAAAAAAATTGGCAATCCTCCGCTTAACTGTAGCCACCATATATTTAATCTTCTTGACACAACCATTGATAATACCCTAGCTGCACGCACATGCCGCTGACACTCACTGTAGAATAGCCTCTCCGTTTGCAGCCCAACAAGTAAGTTCGGTTTAACTTTTATCGTTGTTGACTGATTTTAGTTCATTCCAACACTCACCGTTGGTAATTTCTCTGCAACGCATATTGATAATTACTATTGAAAAAAAAAACTGATTAAAAGTATTCTCTTACTTCAACGTCATAATCAAGGTAATTTCTTTTATTTATTTTATCAGACTTCCAATCCGCATATGTCTTTTGTTTTTTTTTTCTCTTTGTCGGCCCGTAATTCCAAAACAGAGTATACATATATATGTATCACTTCACAACCTAGCTGACATTTGTGTTCTAAAATATGTATGCATTTTTTTTATCTGCAGTGATCTCCAAACACTTAAAATTTGCTGCCACCTTCCTTGGTAAGGGAACAAAACTATTCTCATGCATATGCCATGTTTCACTGCCACAATTTTTTTTGGTTTTTTGGTTTTTTTTTGCGACGAAAAACTCCACATTAAACTTGGATATACCGGAGTAAATCCTTCCTTGTGTTCTTCCACGCAAACGCAAACGACTACCATTGTTGCCAAAGAATGTTCGGTGATCTGGAGTACTAGACGGTACCAACGTTTGGCAGGAAGGTTGAGTGCACGGCGAGTCGAACTGGGTTAGCAGCGGGGACGCGGTTGGGTTTGTAGCGGCGATGGGGTTGATTCCGCAGCAGGCATAACTGGATTAGCAGCTGTGGACTGGCTCCGCGGTGGCGGCTTTTGGACCGGTTTCAAATGTGGCGGCAAGGATTGGCTTTGCACGCAACGGTGAGGAACGGTTTCAAAAATGGCGGCAATGATTGGGTTTGCAGCAGAAGCATTTGGAGAAGATGATCTACAGTGCTTAGGAAAATAGGACGCTGATGCGGGCTGGAGCGTGGGCTTGGCAGGATGGGTGGGGATGCGAGCTGGAGCATACAACCGGGCTGATGCCGAGCGGGCTTCACTTCAGCAGACTGGTCGCTGGGCTTGGACACTGGGCCGCGAACCGAACATGGGCTGCTGGGCTGAAGGACGGCTGATTGGGAGCGGGCTGGACGTGGGCTTCACACACGGGCTGGATGTAGAATTGGAGGCCTGGATCACTGGAGCGGACACGGGCCATAAATGCGGGCTTGGTGTACTGGACTTGCAGCTGGAGTAGCGAATTTGGGCTGGACTTGCACGGATTGGGCTGGAATTGGATAGGGTTGGACTCTCGGGCTGGATGCTGGAGATGCGGGCCTTGGACTTGCACGGGGAACACGGGCTAGAGTGGTTGACGCGTGCAGGCTGGGCTTCATTGCAGTGGGGCTTACTGAGCTTGGACGCTGGATCGTGGGTGCGGGCCTTGGCTGCTGCAGCTGGGCTGGGAATCTAGGTGCCACATGCGGGCTTAACTGTGGGCTGGACTGCAACGCTGGAGTGGGCTTGCGGCTGCTGGGCTCATGTGTGGGCTAGACACACCGCTGGATCATGGGCTGGACTTTTGGCAACAAGCTGGACTTGGAAAATGCCCCTATCTATTTTCCACACAAATAAAACCAATACAAACATGCATATGTATATATTTTTTACTTAACCAAATTTTTATTTGCAAATATTCGGCTTCAAAATTGCAAACATGCGGACCAAACCCTATCCAAGCCAAAATATTCAAAGTAAAGAGGCTCCTAATGCACCGTTTCAGCCTTGTGTATGAATTACTTTAACTGCTAAACACACTTAGTCTAATCAATTTTTTTTTTATAAAACTTGAATGATTTTGTTTGCAGGCTGCTAACAACAGCAAATTTCCGTATGTGGAACAGCTTGAACACACCATCAGATGTTCCCAGGATGCCATGGATGATAGAATTTTGATCGAAAGGAACTCGTTTTTTAAAGAATTTAGCATTGGACCTCGATTCAAAAACAAAATGTCTCAAGAAGTGGATTCTATATTTCAATCCCGACTAGACAAAACTTTACTGTTGTCTTCGAAAACTTTGGATTGGACTAAGTGGAAAGACCCCAAGCCTTTCAAATCATGGCTTGTCACGCCTTCAGATTGGATCTCATGGGTTGATCGCTTGGATCCTCATTATGGCGACATCTGGCGGAAGTTTGGAATTTATGGTGTGATACGTATGCCATGTCTCAACATTCCATGTGATAAGGGTCTTTTGGCCTCTGCATTATGTTGTTGGTCTTCAGTCACCAACACTTTCAATTTCTGGTTTGGCATGATGACACCCACCTTGTTGGATTTGGCAGCTCTCCTCGGCATCAGATCTCACGGCGAACTCCTTTCAGTTACTCCCTCGACTCAAAGTGGACTACCACGCTATGAAGAAGCTAAATTCCCAAAGCAGGAATCATCTTACTATTATTTTCTGAAAACACTTAGTGGAAAAGATGATCTACCCTCATAAAAAAAACATATCGCCTTCTTCTTTATGTGGCTATGTAGGTACATCTTTTGTGTAGCTTCGGTGTAGGTAACGAAAGGATATATCCATATAGCTGAAGCTCTCGCATCTGGCTCACCATATGCATTTGGACCGCTCATTCTCGACCATCTATACCGTGGAATAAACAATGTTGTCAAGTCGGATATGGATCCTCACCATTCTGGTCCTCTTTGGATATTGTAGCTCTAACTCCATGCTTATTTCCCAGAGAAGATGCCTTCTCTCACAACTAGTTGGCTCAATACTCTTCTAGGACAACAAATTCTACATATGGGCTTGATGGGTCATTCTGCCACTGCTTGCTTTGACTTCTTTTACTCCACCAGTCATAGGGCTCCAGAAGCATTTACTGAGCCAACCAAATATTCATTCCATCCTCCCTGGCTGGATTCGGCACTTAAACCCGATTCAGGCGTAGAAAGCAACCTTCCACGGATGAAGTCACTAAAATTACTTTGGTCTAGCATATTACTTAACCGAGATCTTCCTTTTCGCCGAAGGTTTAAATCTAATCAATATGGCGTGGAAGTTTACTGTCCGAACCTTGTTGCTCGGCAATTTGGTCTTTGTCAAGCTGTCCCTGTGCCATGGGTGTCTTCATTCAATCAATGCTCCATTCATCGACCATCCTTCTCTACCATAGATGAGTTTGAAAAATGCAATATTGCATTCAAACGGTTGAGTTATTCTTTCAAGTACACTTCTTTCATGTGCAACCCCAATGTAACTCGAAACTTTGATGAGTGGTGGGAAAAAATCACTGACTCCATGTTTCGGTGCCCTGCCAAAGATGTAGCCACACGTGTTTTTTCCAGACATGACCCTACTACTAAAGCTTCTGACGGTTGTTCTTTGCTTCCAGCTAATCCGTCACGACCTCTTTCCCTATGCCAGACCCTGAATAACGGAAAATCCTTTATCTCAAACTAGTTTTCAGCTTAATTTGTTTAGGTTAACTTTCCAACAGTCTCTTTTGTAGAATCACCTATCTCTCCTGAGACTCTTTCTAAGAAAAGGAAAAGATTTGATATATCTATCAGTCCAGACCAAGAAAATCCACATCACACCTTTGAGGACCAAAGGGCCATTGCATTGTCTCCTTGTGGTGACTTGTCCCTGGCAAAAGATATATGCCATGATGTTGTTACAAAATAGGTACGCCATCCATCTTCAGTTTATTCTTCTAGTTGTGCATGCCAGTTTGTTTCAACGAATTTCTTTTAGATTCTGATAGGTCGGTCGAACTTTTGGCAATAACTCATCTTCTCCTTTGATCACACATTCTGAGGTGATTTTGGCGCTTAACGCATCTCCTTCAGCCTCGCATTCCGTCATAAAGGATCCTCTAAAAAATAGCTCCAAGGTACTCTTTTTCTTAACACTCCAAGTTCTTTAGTTGATGGTAGCTTATATTTATCATATATAACACAGGAAGATATAATCTTTCTGGACGAGTTTGATATTGGAGATGATACTTTTCTTGATACTTTTCTTGATACCTTTCTGTAGCGGTTCCTGCTGTCGATGAGATCGATTCAGATGACGCTGAGACTGATACAGTTCAGAGAGTACTAAACTATGTTAGGAAATTTTTTGAATCAAAATTCGAAGTCCGTACCAAAGATGACGTCCGAAGCTAACTACTCAAATCGTTTGAAATTCTCCGCAAGACTTCATTAGTAGATGACACTCTCCGTTCTTGTGCCATTGAATTTCATGCTTCTTCTGATCAAGATGTGGACTCTTTCTTATCTGCATGATGTGATATCGAAGAGGCTGAGACCATTTTTACTTCACTTTCTACCCTCCAGGCTGACTTCGCCTCGTTGCATGCTGACCATTCGATAGAGAAAAAAGAAGCCACCGCTCTAGCAATTGAAATCAAAGGGTTGAAAGAAAAACTATCAATTGTAGAAGCTAACTTTAAAGAAAAAGTTGATCGCGCCAAGCAATTGTCCACTGAGGCTCATTCCATCCAGGAGCAACTTTAGAGAGGCTTGTTCACACCAAGGAAGAAACTAAAGTAGCCAGGAGCAAGAAATCACAAGACTCAACGACGATCCCTACTCCTGCCGACGTAAGAGTTCTTGATCTGTCAGAACTTAACTTCCATGGTGTAAGAGAAATTGAAGCTATTTCCACCAGATCTCTCTCTCCTTCTGCTTCCAAACAAGGATGATCGACCAAAAATTCTGCTAAAGCCTGACCGTTCATTGCCTTTTGAGACATATACTCGAAGGCGAATTCTGACAACGCCATTGTCCACTTCTTAATTCTTCCTCTGATGATGGGCTTTGGCATGTACTTTATAAGGTCAGTCTGAGAAATGATGATTACTTTAGTGGGCAACATATAATGCCGTAATTTTGTTGCTGCAAAATATAATGCTAAACATAATTTCTCAATCGGAGAATACTTTAGCTCGTTCGATGTGAGGACTCTGCTCAAGTAATACACCGCCTGTTCCTTTCCAAGTTCATTATCCTGAGCTAACAGACATCCGACAGATTTTTTTGCAGTCGAGATATAAAGTTTGAGCGGCTGGCCCTTACGTGGGGGCATAATAAGTGGTGGATTGGCCAAATACTCCTTGATGCGGTCGAACGCTTCCTGATGATGACTCTCCCATCTAAATTCATCTTCATCTTTCAGCTTCAACAAAGCTGAAAAAACTTGGATTTTTCCAGAGGAGTTTGAAATGAATCTTCTGAGGAAATTGATCTTCCCAATTAGGCTGCAATTCTTTCTTATCCTAGGAGGCTTGGCTTCTACGATCTCTCGAGCTTTATTTTTATCCACTTTGATGCCTCTCTAATGGACTAGGAAGCCAAGAAAGTTTCCCACCGAGACTCCGAATGCACATTTTTTAGGGTTCATCTTTAACTTATGTTTCCTCATTTGCTCAAACGCCTTTCTCAAGTCGGCCACATGACCTAGCCGAACATCCGATTTCACCACGACATCATCAATATAAACTTCTATAAGCTGTCCGATCATGTCATGGAAGATTGCATTCATCGCTTTCTGATAAGTAGCTCCTGCATTCTTCAGACAAAAAGGCACGACGACCCATTCGAACATTTCGATTGCACCAGGACATCTAAATGCAGTCTTGGCAACATCATCTTTGGCAATGAAAATCTGGTTATATCCGGAGTGTCCATCCATGAAAGAAAAAATCTCATGCTTAGCTGCCCCATCTACTAGTAAATAAGCTACTGGCATTGGATATTCATCTTTGGGCGTAGCTAAGTTCAAATTCTGGAAGTCAATGCATATTATGAGTTTCCCATTCTTCTTTACAACTAGGACTATATTGGCCAACCATTCTACATAGCGAGCCGTTCCAATGAAGCCGGCTTTGACCAATCTTTCGATTTCCTCTTTCACCTTGAGCATGACCTCTGGCAACATTCTTCTTGGCAGTTGCTTAAATGACCGAAATCCTTCTTTAATTGGTAGGCGATGTTCCACCAATTTTCTGTCCAAACCAGGCATCTCATGATAGTTCCAAGCGAAACAATCTTTGAACTCCTTTAAGAGCTCAATAATTTCAGCTTGCTCTCCAAGAGGCTACTTACAAATGTTGGCCGAGGATCTTCGTCAGTTCCCAAGTTCACTTCTAGCAATGGATCCTGAACCTCGGCCATGGAGTCATCCATATTTTTTGGTGCCAATTGGATGTCATCAAAATAAATTCTAGTTCAACCTCAGAGTCATCCTCCATGATACATTCGGCCAAATCAATGGCTGAATTGTTTTCCAACTTCTTTTCTACCATGTACGCCATAAGTTTTCTGATAGTGGTATGGACCGCCATCGTTTTCTCTTCTTCATTATGGTGTATATTCATTGGAAACTTTTTATGTTAAGCTTTGACATTTGGGCAATGGTCGGACGTGCCAACTCATCACAAACCTCCTTCGCCATCTTGTGAGGCACCCTAACATCTTTCCACGCTGTAACCCCTGTAGGACGGCCAAGTTTGTTATTGCCAAAAAATTGGACAAGACCAACTTCTTCTTCGTAATACCAAGCCTCAAATGCATTGGCACTGACTAAGAAAGGTCGGCTGTCGGCCTTGACCATTTCAACATTTTTACCATTCCAAAACCATAAAGCCTGGTGTAACGAGGACGGTACGCATAAGCTTGCATGAATCCAATCCCGCCCCAATAATGCATTGTAGCTGGATCTGGACTCTACCACGAAGAATGCGGTCATAATAGATTTTCCCCCCACAAAAATCTTTACAGGAAAAACTCTTTTAGCCTTAGTGATTCCTTTTTGGAAGTTACTGACTATCAAATCAGTTGGGACGAGATCATGCTCACTCTTGTATAGGTTAGTAACATGGAAGCTAGCAAGATATTTACCGCTGCCCCATTATCAACTAGAACTTTATTTATTGGTACTCCATCGAAATGTGCATTGATGTAAAGAGGCTTCAGATGTTGTGCCATGCCTTCAGTCAGCTTTTCAAACACTATCTGTTGGGAGTTAGAATGATCTGGTTCCTTTGTTGAAGACTTGGAACCTTCTGCAATTTTTGCCCTGACATCTCCAGTCTCAATGACATCTCCTTCCATCACACTTCCCTGGTTGGGATGAGCTTTGAACATCAGCAGCAGAATAGTGACCATGTTGATGGCCACTTTATCCATAGCTTCGAATTTAATCGTTAAAGCTTTGTCAGTTGAGGAAACTACCATGTATTCTTCCATTATATCCTCATCCAAGTCCCTCAACCAAGATATCATCTCAGCGCTTTGTTTTCTGACCTAAACATTATGCCGCTTTTTTGTCCCTGAAGCTCAGGATGAGGTGACAACGTTCTGAGTTGAAGCTGTAGCCAACTTCTTCAGATTCTCAGGTCTCTCTTCCGTACCACAGATGTGTGATTCCAGTTCCTTCAACACATTGTCATCTTTTGTGTTTTCTGGTTGAACTGTCGTTATAGGCTGTTTTCCAATGGCATTCTCACCAGTCTTTGCTTCTTCAGCCATTCTTTTTGCCTCGGCATGCTGGAGCTGCATCCGTCTCTTTTGAATCTTGGTAGGTGGTTGACAAGACCTGTATCCTGCGTGGTACCAACGATCTATCTCTGTAACCGGTGGCCTGAAAGTCTTTGGCTTTTCGATCTTCTGAGAAACCAATCTCGTCGGATGGTTTCTAGAAAAAGTGACTTGGAGATTGGGCTCACCTTGCCCCCAATGGTGTCTATCGTTCACTTTCATCGATCGATCCTGCAACTTTGTTCTTAGGTGCTGGAAAATGAATTTCTGCCTGTTGCTTTCTAGTGGTGGTTTCGACACGTTGATGTTTCCACTCCTTGCCGGACGCCTCGTCTCTCCTTTCTGAACCTTATGCTTACATCGGTTACAAAGCACCTTAGAGGTGATTCAGCCTTTTCGGCCGAATACTCTCTTCTAAACTTGACATCTCTTTTCCAGACTCTTCTGGATGACGTTTGTCGCAGATCTACCTTCACTCTAGGTTTTGCCAAGTCTGAAATATTGGCCGAAACCATGTTCACTTCGGATGAAGGGAAAAGATTACTATCCACTTCCATTATTTCTTTCCCTTTCTCTAGGAACTTCAATGTCCTTTTCTCGATCAATGTCTGAATAGTATTCCGGAAGACTATGCAATTGGTAGTCTAATGCGACCACATGCCATGCCATTTGCAATATGGCTTCTTCTTCATTTCTTGCCCTGTAGGTAGAATATGGCCGTCAGGTAATTTAATTACCTTGTCGGCCAACAGATGGTCAAAGATCTGGTCAGCTTTAAAGATGTCGAAACTGTAGACTTTTTCTAGTTCGACCGGATTCTTTCTCGTGTCCATCACCAGCTTTGGAACTTTGTGGCTCCTTAAGGGCCTGGCAAGAGCCTTACAAACATGTGGATGTGTGGCTATTACCTCCGCTGCATCCACTTCAAATGTTCCATCTACGCTTTCTTGGTCTTCAGCTTTCACCAAGTGAATTTCAATATTCGGGTCCTTGTAGAATGACCCTCTAGACGAGTTCTTCCTCTAGTACTCCTATTTTAAAATGCCTTCATATCGAGTGGCCCGAGAGACCAACTCAAACAAGTCATGGAACTCCCGTTCCGGTATGTCCAAGTGACATTTGATCCTCGCCTTCTTGAATTGGATTATGAATAACTGCACCGACTCTCCATCCATCTGTCGCAGGTGTGATAAGTTCGCCATGGAAATCTCCGGCTCAATCCTGTAGAACTGTTCGTGGAACTTCTGTTCCAATTCTTGCCAACTGTGGATTGAGTTTGGCTGCAGATTGATGTACCAAGTGAAAGCTGGAGCTGTCAAATAATTAGCAAACAATCGCAACTTAAGGAAATCATTGACCGCTGCTTCTCCGCACTGGATGGTGAAGCAGCCTATGTGTTCCACGGTGGATTGTCTCTCCTCGCCAGAAAATAGGGTGAAGTCAGAAAACCTGAATCCTTTAGGAAATTTGATCTGGTCGAAAGCATCAGGGTATGACCTTCTATAAGATGGACCTTCGGTCCGTCTGAATGCAGGACCCATCATCTTTTGGATGATGGTCTCGACAGCTTCCCGATCCATGTCTTGCTCGTGGTTCATCAAGTTTGGTCCATTTCTCCTTGCTGGGGCGTGAAAGTATGCTTGATAGGCGTAGACATCATAGTGTCCATTCCTGTAGTTCTGTCTAAAATGCTCCACATGCCCTCCGCCATGAATTTGGTTTCGAACTGGAAGGTTGGGGTACATCTGGACATCCGCTCTCCCTCCATGTACGTTGGATATAGCCTGGAAAGCTTGCGTCATCTGTTCTTCCCGACCATCCCTCACGTTTTGGCCTAAGTTGTCAGCATGCCCCCTGGCAAGAACATTGTTCCTTGCCGGTGGGGGAATGTAAGGTTGGATTTGTCGTTTAGGCATAACCCTTACATCATTTCCACTGGACCCGGCTTGAAAAGCCGGTGCCTCAGTCATTGGCGTATTGCCATTGGGTACGGCTTAAAAGGCCTGCACCTGTTGTTCCTCCTGGCCGTTAGTCGGCCTTGCGCCATTCGACGCAGCTTGGGTTGTCTGCACCTGCTGGCGCAGCAATTCCAAGATTCCTTGCAACGTTTGCTGTTGGGTCTCCTGGTATGCTTCCATCTTCCGGGAATTCTCCATCAGCTCTTAGGATAGTTCATGGATTGAATCCTTGGTGGACATCTATGTCGTGTCCGGAGCCATGCCGATCTCCCTTTCAAATCTGTCTTCCTCCGACACGTTTTGGCTGCTAACGCCGCCGTGGATGTCGAGTTCCTGATTCTTTGAGCGAGTCTGCACCATTTCCTCAGTCAAAAAATATTGTCCCACCGAGCGTGCCAAAAGATATGTTGGTGTAAAACATAACAAATCAGTTGTCTCAAGTGTGCGAGCATGCCAACCTATAACAGTCCAAAGAAAAAGTAAAGTGTGCGCTAATTAATATCAAACTTAATCAAACGATTGTATTAATTACTGATAACAAAATAATTAAAGGGTTACAAATGCCTTTCAGATCAAATGACTTTTAATTAAAATTTTCAACTAAAACACTTGACTACTCGAAGTAAATTTTAACTAGAATAAACTAAGTAATCTATATTTTCTGGTGTGTGTAGATGCGCGACCTTTCTCAAAGTTGTTAAAGCCTTTATTTATATAGGAGAATGTGGCTCACCAACTCTTTGTGCTTCCGATGTGGGACTCTTTCAATTTTCGATTTCAAAGCCACTTATTTATACTTGTGCAAATCCATGTACTTTTCATCTTCGAACAAATATGGAACAAAGCTACTCTAAAATAATATTGAAAAAAATATTAATTTGAATAAATTAATATATGCTCTAAACATACCTACGTTATGCAAAGATGCTTTTTGCAGAATCTAGCAATATACCATATACATTTTATATATTAATTTTGGTTTTGGAACTTTTACAGGACTAATATGTGATTCAATTTTGTATTGAGTTGTTTAGTATGGATGCTGTCTTAGTATTATCTGCATCTATACTGAAACTAGGGGTGGGCAAAACCGAACCAAACCGTTCAAACCAAACCAAACCGTTGCTTTTGGTTCGGTTTGGTTTGGTTTGTAGAAGAAAATGGTTTGGTTTGGTTTACTATGTTAAAAAACCGTTATTAATGGTTTAGTTTGCGGTTTGGATAATTTTTGGACCAGACCAAACCGCAAACCGCACTTAATATTATATACATTTATAATATTTTTTATTATTAATAATATATATAACTAATATATATTTTTAGTTTGGATTGTAATACTTTGTTTTAATTTAGATTTTGAATTGCAATATTTTTAATTTGAATTTAATATTGTAGTATTAAAATTAGTTTAAATTTTAAACTACAAAATTAAATTTTAGTCTTGTAGTTATTTTGGACTGTAAAATTAAATGTCGCAGTCTAAACCGTTAAACCAAACCGGACCAAACCGTTTATGAATAGTTTGGTTTGGTTTGGTTTGAATGGTCTTAATGGTTTGGTTTGGTTTGTTGTTAAGCTAAACCGCCATTTATGGTTTGGTCTGAATTTTTATAAAAAGCCAGACCAAACCAGACCGTGCCCACCCCTAACTGAAACTCTAGTTTCTGTTGGTTTTTTCTGTATTAGATAAAACTTTGTAATTTATCTGTTTATAATATTAAATGAAATTCTAAACATTTTTTACCTTAAAATGGACTGATAATTAGTACAACCTTGCTTCCTATGAATTGTAATAACTTAGGTTCTTAAGTAAAAGAAAATGAACGGACCATTCACTTCCTAAAAGCTTTCAATAAATGGAATTATTACAATGAAACCTCTTATAGCGGTTAACAGCCATGAAACCTCTAAGAGTGAGCAAGGGTAACCAGTAACCAAAATAACAAGACAGAAAATTAAAATTGCTTCTGAATCCCTATCTTCTCCTTCCCATTCCCACCCTCTTCTGTTTCCAAAAAAAAAAAAAAAAAAAATCATATTTTCTTCCTTATTCTACCAAGCTCTCCGTTTTAGAAGGCAAAGAAAAAATGTGAAATTTGTGTCTCATTTCCTCCTCTCTCCCTACGAATCTCTTTTTAAATTTTAGCTAAGCTATCTTCACCAGAGCATCCGAATGGTCATACTTTTTTGGGTGATTTGCTCTCACCAATGAGCGCATGTGATGGAGTTTCCTTTCGCTCACCTTGATCAGCAACCTCGAAAGAGGGCGCATTTGGGATGGGACGTTCTTAGGGCCCAAAGGTATTGTTACTAATCTGATACTCTTAGATCTGATTCGATTTTTTTTTTTGGTGGTAAATCCTCATCATTTTTGTATTTTTTTTAGGTACGCTAAATTAGAAATGGTTCAATATTTTTGGTTCTTTGCATTTCAATTTGATTTTTGCGGGAGCCAAATTCTTAGGTGAATATTTGCGAAAACAATCGATTTATTTATTTTTTTGTTTTATTTTTTTGTTTTTTGGTTCTTCATGGTGGTTTCTTGTTTGATTTTTGCTTTATGACCTGAGAAAATATGAAAGATGTGGTTTTTATATTGAATTTGGATTTTTTATATTTAAAATAAAAGTTGTTTTGAGAATATGTAGTTTTAGTGGGCTAGGATTGATCTAACTCAGAGTTGTAGTAAGTAGTAAGTTTATATAAATCTTCATACACAAAAGACGAAAGTAAAAAAATTGATGTTTTTCTGTTTATTGCCTAAAAAAATCATGAAAAATGGATAAGTTTTGCTTATGTTTTATATTATTCTATGAATCGGATCTTGGAGCTGTAGATTTGAACTCTCTGTAATTACTAGATACATGTTTGAAGTGTATTTTCAAATTAGTATTATTTTTTCCTGTAGTTGAGCTAAATATTTCAATTCAATCCCTCCCTATGCATCCTCTAATTTAAAAGCAAAATTCAATTTTTGTAATGTTTAAAAATGGAAAAAAGTAACCAAGAAAACTAGCAACCTGCTTAGTAATCTGAAGTAACATAAAAGAAAACTTTTCTATTTTCTTTTCTCCGTATAAGAAAAAAATAAAAACACACTTGGTTATTTCTTCACAACCATGAAAATAGTCATATATATCATTTCATGGAGATAGATATTCACTTTGTACACCTTCATGACATTTTTGTTCGTTTCTTTCAGATTTAATATCATGGATTGTCAGATTTGTACTTTGGGAGTGGTACTGATGACCTTATTGTTCTAAGGGATTGGGGTCTATTTTGGGAGTGATATGGTTGTTTGGCTTTTTCTCTTTGTTCATACCTTTTGTACACTCCAGAAATTTAAAATGTTTTCTGGTTTGTATTTATTTTTCTTTTAATACTCAATGTGAGTTGTGAATGATTGATCATCTCCATTTATGCTTCACAATTTGTTGTTGGTCCTCCCAACTCCTCTCCAACAGCTATTACCTTTGTCAAGCAGGTATTATGATTTACATCACAACTTTATCTTTTCTTGAGAGAATAAAGCAGATTTTGGGGGAGGAGTTGCCGGCATTGGCAAAGAAAGTGGCAAGAGTAGAGAAAGTTCTCATTTATGCAAGTGAGTTTCTTAAACATTTGCTTTTACATTTTGAAATTTGATAAAAGACTATAAATTGATAGTTTAAATTCATATTTAGAAGTACCATGATTTATGTGAATTGTGGATTTCTTTTTGGATATTTTAGGTGTTATGGGCATTCTGTTTGTCATGTTAAAATACATGGAAGAGATTATTATTATTATTATTTTTTTTGGTGACTTGAATTGACTATTGTCTATTTCAATTTGATTTTGAAAGTTTTCTGCGTGTTTTCTTTATTGGAAATGGAAGCCATATGGTTTGGAAACTTTATATTGTATTTAAATGTGTAATGCTTTTTGTGAAAGTTCATTTGTAAATGCAATTTCTGTAGTATCTTATTTTAATTTCTAACGGCACTTATTTTGAAGGCGTCTAATTTTGGTTTATGCTCCTTGGTGTTATTGGCGTAATCATCTGGAAAAATTTATTAACTTTATGTATCTCTTAGTTATTTCCTTGTTAATTTTTAAGATGCTTTTATTTATTATTACCTGACTTATTGGCTTATGTATGCCAAATTGCCAACTTTGTTTTTACTTATTATTGCTTACCTTCAACAAGCTGCAACTAATTGTTAAGAAATCTTATTTTCTAGCTATTTAGTAATATTAGCTTTAGATAAATCTTATCTATTTTATACTGTCTCTATTCGTTTATTGAGTCTCCTGGAATTTCATCTTGGAAATTCATTTTTCTTCCGGTTCTATTTGATTAGTTCAACCCATGTACGCATGTATCTTTTTTCTTACATTGCATCTCTTTATTTTGTTAGCATACACATCTTTTGTTAGCAACTTGGATTCTGGAAGTATTCTCAGAATTACACTTCGAGTTAACTCTGCTCATGAAATCATCTAGTTGTATGCAATTGGTGTTTTGTGTCTTAGCAGTTTGTTAATCTACATTATTGGATTAATTTTTAAGCCATCACTTTGTAAAATCAATTAGTTATTTTACTTTTTCTTTTATGGGACGACCATGGTGCTGTTTTGAATTTGATTAGAGGGCTGATTTGTCATCCTTTTCTTATTTCTTTTGGTTTATCAAATTTCAAGTCCAGTGTCATTAGTATAGTAAATTGAACTGAAGCGCCTCTGCTTTTATTTGTTGTAGATAATAGTTCAGCACTTGCCAGAGTGGAAAGCACATGAGTGGAGTTGTGGAAAAAAAAGACCTTTCATCAGAATCTTTATAAGCAATTTTTGTGTAACCTTGTAAATCGATAAAAGAAAGAAAAATGAAATCTTTTTCAAGAGTTATAAGATATCATTTTCAATAAAACTTTGTTTTATAGTTTCTAAAGATGCCATGTGTGCAATAATATTATGGCTATGGGCATGTGGTGGTGGTGAAACTTTTATCAACACAATCCAAATAGGTTAGATATATTTATAGTGGTCTTGAACTTTAATTGTCCTAAAAAACATTTTTTCCGGTCTTTAACTTTAAAATTTGATGAGACATATTTTAATTTTATAAACTATATAAGCCGTAAAATAGCCAAAACAATGAGATATATTTTTTTGAAGAAAAAACAACAAAAGATTTGAGTGTAATTTTATTATTATTATTATTTCACAATTGAATACGTAGACGAAAGTACATAAATAATTTCATTTTGTTGTTTGCAGCTCTTTAAGTAAATCAAACGCAAAGAATTGCCACATGATAAAAATGTTATCAAAGTTTCTCTTGATAATTTTGTAAGTGTTGGAATATATGCATTTTTGCCTAACAATACCCAGCATGATTTCAAGAATTTTGATAAATAATATTGATAAAATTTTGTACAAAAAGCATTGTTGTTGTAAAGAAAGCCTAAAAACTTTTACTTTTCTTGTAAAAGAATGCTAATCAACCAATTGTTGACTAAAGAATAACTTCACTTTATTATTTGCAACCTTTAATTAAAACAACCATAGTGGGCTACACCGATTGATCATAGTGGACGAGTTCCCCTACCATTAGTCGGTATGCTTGGTTTTTTCATTATGCACATCTTCCCTTTGATATTGGACCTCTCTATAGTTGGTGGTATTGGGGTTGTACTGGCCTATACTCCTGTCCTACATTGACCATAATGGGCGAGGTTCCTTACCATTGGTCGGTGTGCTTAGATTTTCCATTGTGCACATATTTCCTTTGGTATGAGACCTCTCTATAGTTGGTGAGATGGAGGGTTGTACTAGCCGTTATCCCTAAATTGAGTGCATAGCGGGCATCGTATAACGTGAAAAAGATGGATGACACTTTGGCCCCGCTGTCAGTGAGGTAAATTTCACATAGTTTGTTGTTTTTTCTTGTAAATTTAACATGCTATTGTTTTCATTGTTTTTTGTCTTTCCATTGTTATTGTACTGTTGGTTGTGTGATTTTTATGTGGGGGGATCATGACATGCTCGCATTGAGGTGGATCGAAAACAAGTCAGTTGGCATACTGTTGAAGATTGAACAACAAAGTATGTTTTTCCATTAGAAAAAAAGATGCTGGTAGAGTTGTTCCTCCATAAGTTTAAGATGTAATTTGTATGCTCGAAACACATTGACCAATATAGTGTAGTCAAACATGCCTTTCAGGTATATCTAAATATTGTTACTCCATAATCAATAATCAGGCCATATTAAGCAAATCTGCTTCATAACTTAATATTGTTCTATAATGCATCATATTGTTCATATTGCGTAAAAGTATTCAAAAGTGGTATTAAGTCCATAAAGTCTAACATTTCATAATAAATATTATATTTAAAAAAACAAATATTTTATGTTTGGGCCTGTGGCCACCACTGTCAGATTGTTTAGAACAGTACAAAATTTTCTCGAAATTTGCAGCCAACAGTGCAACCCATATTTCTGCCTATGATTTCACATTTCACCCCCAAATTTTTCTCTCCTCTACATTCTATCTCTCTCTTAAAATCGAAACTAACTGGTCAAAAAATTCAACATTTTACACCTGCCACATGTTACAATATTAGATGGGCTGTGATTATTAATGACTCTCCCAAATGAAGAAAAAGAAATAAGGTGAATTGTGAATTGTCTAATGTGTGTAGTTCAATTTTTCCTTTCTTTTTTAGCTACCAAAATGTGTATAGGATTCATTTAAATATTGCAATAATTTACTATTCACGCAAAGTGAAAACTGTTCACATTGAATTTTTAGATCTTTTCATCGTATCATATACCATATATTTATAAGATATAGGATTTATTAAAAGAGTGAATGCAAGATGCCTTTTGCCTTTTGGACTCTTGGCATGGACCTTTTTTCGGCATTTTTTATCTTCACATATTTATTGTGTCTTTTTTATTTCCCTCTAGAATTACAATTTTTACTAGAGAAAATAAAAAAAGTAATAGTACAGGCACTATTTACTCTACAAACTTGTATAATAAGACGAGGTAAAATTTGATGTGGCATCTAACTTAAATTGCCACATCATTGCTTTGTCACCACAAGAATATTAACAAAATTAAACATTTAAAATATTTCATAATTTAGTTTGAAAGTTTTTAGAGTATCCTCTATTCTTCCCATCTCACGATCAAGTAACCATTGGCAACAAACTGAAGAGCTTGCCATTGGAAAATCTCCACTGCTTTACTTCATCCCACCATTAGGCGCTCCTTCATCAACCAGTTGTCTTACAATTGCAAATAGAAAAAAAGAAATTGAGTCTTTCATTATATATTCTCTCCCATAGCTTGAACACAATTGAGAGTCGTATGTTGGAGCAAAAGCCATATCAACAGCAGAAATTGGGAGATTTTCTAGCTAGAGTTCCCCAAGAGTGCAGCAACTTTACTGAACTCAAATTTTTTGGTAATTATTTCTTTTACCATAGCCCTTTTCATTTTCTTTTCCTCTTAGTTTGTTACAATTTCAATGTGAAATAAAACTTCATCCAAAATCTATTTGCAAAATCTATTGAAAATTCACAGTTGAAGAGACTTTGGATATGAGTTATGTTGGATAGGGACGAGTTGGATAGGTTAACGTCGGGTAGAGGATTTGCATAAGGATAATTGGGATGTAGAAAGAGTGTTTGAGTTGGAAGTTAGGGATAGGGTAAAGGAAACATTTCCAAGCCCAAATAAGAACAGAAGAACTGATTGCGTCATTTTCTTGAAAATATATTAGATCATCGTGGAAGACTTTCAAATGAGTCTCTTTTTGTCCTGTCTGGAGGAAATCATATTCTCTCAATCAAAAATGCCTATCTTTCACCCAGTTGATTGAAAGAGTTTGTTGAACATTGGATTATTGTAATGTGAAGAGATTTGCATGGGAAGGATTGTCACAAAAACAAGAGGGTTGAGTTGGAGTTATGGATGAGGAGGAAATCTGTGAAGGTTGTTTTGGATAGAAAGAAAGTAGCACGTGAGGAGGATCATATTGGATTTGAAAATGAGATAACATATTGGAATTTGGAGGTGGGGAGGAGGTAATCGGCGTGTTATAAGGAAATTCCTTCTCAACAAAATGAACATGCCTTCTTTTGTATGTGCTATTGACAACTGGATCTAGACCTAGGTACCCACTTTGATTGGGTAAAAATCCTAAAAAAAATACACGGTTTGGAAGAAAACACTAATTTGTGGTTAGTGTAGGGTTTTAAACAAGGAAACATAAACACCCAAATGTCTTTAAGTTGACATAATTTGGTGGTTTATTGAATTTTTTTTGAAAAGTTGTGAGCATGTAGAGAGTTGGTATTAACATTCGATTATTTAAGTTAATTTTTTTCCAAAAGCATGTTTCCAAAAAATAGGTGGAAAATGTACTTGAGTAAGAAATGTGAGACCAGTTTCTTTAATGTGATGGTGTCAACCTGCTGCATAGCCATTTTGTTAAGGAGTGTGAGGTTTTGTAAAAAAAATAAAATGTGAAATGCCGTGTTTTTCAAAAAGATGTCTTAATTTTAAAAATTCCCTCTTTTTTATATGAATAAATGAAATTATTTATTTTTGAATGAATTTTTCTAAGATAGCCTTAAATTGAATGAAAATTGATTCAACTTCATTTTTCATTTTTATCGAAAATAACCACATATTTGGAAAAATGATCAACAAATAAAACATAGTATTAAAAACCATCAAAAACTTTCTACTTGGGTGGGACCCAAGACATCTGAATAAATGAGTTGTAAAGGTTGGATAATAGACAATGATGAGATGGAAAATAGAAGTTTGTGCATCTTATTACACTTGCATGATGAACAATTAAAAGTCTACATGAGCAAGAAGATTTGAAAATGAAATTATTTTATTGAGAACTGGATATAATGGATAACCAAGATGAGAGTGCCATTTTTGAAAAAATGTTTTGGAGCTTGTGAAAGTTTGAATCAATGAGGAAAGACAGGTGGAAAAATAAGTTGGTCACTCATATATTCCTGCTTTGTGTGGAAAGTTAATTCGGTCTACTAGTCCTTAACCAAAAAACAAAAATAGAAAAAAACTCAACTAATATATTGAAACACGCAATGAGTTTTTTTGCATGTTTGGAAAACAAAATGCATTTTAAAGATAAAAAACTTTGAAGAGTTATTGAGATGAACATATCCAATATAACTAATGGGTAGAGTTTTACCATTGTCAACAATTATTTCCTCAGTCTTATCATAGTTTGAATTAAAGGAAAGGTTTTGAATATCATTGGTGATATGGTGCGATGCCCTTGAATCCATTATCTAATTGTAGTTAGTAAAAGTTTGGGGAGAGGGACCAAGTATACCTGGACTGGGTAAAAAAATCTGTGATGTCTCATATGAATAGAAATCTTGAGGTGGTTGGGCAATATGATTTGGATCGGGAGACCGGTGAGAAGTATAAGACTACTATTCTATAAGATGTGGATAGTATATGGCTGAATGACTTAACTTGGTTGCCTAGTTGGCATCTACCCCGATAACTATTTGGTCGACCTTGTCCTTGTTGTTCGTTGGTACTGCCAAATATGTGGAAGACACCCTTTATAGAAGCTAAAGGTGTGCGATTGGACCAAGAACCTCGACATGAAGAAGAGCCAGTATTTGTTCAGTTAACAACATGTTACATGACACCTGAGTTTTTTGATGGAGAGTCCATACAAGGGAAGTACGCATCATGTTCAACAAGTTGTTTGTGTAGTTCTTCAAAAGTTACCTTTGGTAAGATCTAGTTCGTATGAATATAAAGTTGTCTTTCATGCATTGAGAGAGACCATTGACAATGTACATGGTCAGATCGTCATTGTTAATCAGCTGTTAAAATAAGGCTAATTCATCTGCCGCAATTTTGATGTCAAGTAAATGTTTTGTAATTGAACTGTTTCCTTAAGGCTTTATGAGTCATTCGCAAAGTTGAAAAAGATGAGATCAAAAAGGTTTGGCAAATGTATTTACAGAAGAAACAAGAAGAGACACATCCGGAGTAATGGAAGCCAATAAGCCATTGAGAATAAACTTGTCTTCCAATCAATTCCAAAGTCTTATGACTTTTTTATATCTAATGGACTGATTAAATTATCTAAAGAGGTCATTTCCAAAGTTTTTAAACATGTATTACAAAACATAAGAATTCAAATTATCCATCAAGGTCACTTTCAATGTTTATAAACATATAACATAAAACATAAGAAATTACATTATATAATGTGTCCAACACTAAATTAATAAATTATTGCAAAGATAGAATATGATAAGATTCTATAAGATTTTTAATAAGATGCAATGGTTAAAATGTTGCAAAGATAGCTATTCATCTTTGGGCCTCCCTGGGTGTGTTGTTGTCTGATGTGGCATCTTCCATCCTTTCAAAATATAAGGAAAAGTAACAAAATATTTTTCTCTTTCCTAGAATTTATCAAGTCTATCTCCACAGCATTCCAACAAGAAAGTTTTTTCTTTTTGGAATTCATCAAATATATTTTCACCCACCCCAAAAATTAGGTGTTTAGTTACCCAAGAAACATTTTCTTTATCAAGAAGTAAGAGTCCATCAGGATGGAGAGAAAAAGAGGACCAAAGAGTGAGGAAATCAATTCCAACTATTCTTCTAGATGGTTGAAAATGTAAAAATAATGCATTTTGTTGGAAAGATGGAGAGAGTTGGATATTGACATGCTTTGTATAATAAGAACTGGAAAATTGTTTTTCCAATATCAACTAACGCTGTGAGATCAATATATTTGTCTTGGTATTTTAAGAAAATCTTTATATAAGGTCCAATATGTTCTCTAGGTATATATAAAAGGTCAATAGCGTGTTGTAGGGTTGAAACTTGGTTATCTTCAACTTCATCTTCTTATGTGCTCGTCTCTAAATCTTCTTCATTAGTTGATGATTCTTCATAGTAGATTTGGATTGCATTCCCAACTGATGTAGTTAATCTTTGTTAACGAGCTCTAAGGTATGAATCATCTGAATAAGATTATAAAGAGCCCGTCATTTTTAAAGGCATTGTTTAGACCAGTGTTCCTTTTTTCCATAAAAGAAACATGTATCAATATTTTTTTGGCTTTTCCTTTTTTTGTTGTTGACAAATTTGTACTTTTTTCCTTTGTATGGCTTCCATTGCTTTTGTGGATTTTTCTTCTTCCAGGGCTGCAGCTACAATGATGTTGGTTTTTGCATCCAAATTTTTCAGTATCTTGCTTGCAATATTTGGTCATTGAAGCTTTTTCCCTTGCTTTACAAACTGTTTTAATTTCTAAGCAGAACAATGTTCTTGTAGTATGGCTTTAGCTATACCATAGAGTTTTGCTAGGCTTTCATTCTTAAGCATCTGTATATTTTCCTGCTTTTAATTTTTCTTCAACCAACTCTACTACTAGGGATGGCATATTCAACAAGAATGTTCTTTTCAAGAAGTCACTGTTCGTCCAATTATATAAAATAATTTTTCCTGTTTTAAATGATAGTCTTTGAGTTTTTGGACATCCTAGCACGTCGTTTGCAAAAATTATTTTTATGTCTTTTGCACATTTCCTAGCCTGAAATAAATGAACTATGAAGAGAGATTGTTCATCAATAAGATGATTGCTTGTTCACTTTGTAAGTTTGTGTCCTTTGCTTTAGTAGCCATGTAAATCCACCATCTTCTTAGCGAGCCAACAAAACCATATGTTATTCTTTCAACAATATCTCTTAGTTCTATAGTAGGATTTTGAAGTCTTTCATCTTCTCCCCAAGCAGCAATTTGTTCGATATAGGCTATTCTCTGTTCCGGCTCTATATAATCAATATTCCAAAATTGCTTAAAAGTATGAGGAATAACTAATCTGGTTTCAGGCTGAACTTCTAGTTGCTCTTGCCAATGGTCTAGTGGTGGCCTTGTTATAAAGGATTCTTTTGTAGCATAATCATATTTACTAGGTTGTTGGCTTACTGCTAGTTGATCTCCCCATGGTTGAGTCTGCCTTTGTTCTTGAGCACTTCTTCTAGTATATATCTGGATAGGATACGCTAGATTTTGCATATCTAGATTTTTCATCCATTGAGCATTGTCAATAAAGGAATTGGAGGAGGATGGTCATTTCTTCGCCAAAATGCTTTTGGATTACCATTAGAGCTTTCTTCCTATATTATTATTTGGTCCAGACGGTTTAGATTTCCATCTTTGGGGAGAAAGATCTCTTGTGGTTTTGTCCTTTTTTGGCTTTTATTGCGTAGCTCTTTTGTTTTACATAACATCATTACTTAAGGTATCGTTGTAGAATTTCATGGTTGTACCTGTCTTCTTCGTCTAAATAAACAAAGAGTTGTTTTTGGATTTCTGTCTCTAATATTTATGAGTTCTGTATGGATCTGTTGTGATTGCTGAAGGTGTTGTTCTTGTCTTGCAGAAATTTGATTTAGCATCTCATTTTGTGCTTTTTTATTAGTGTTGCTCCATGTAATTGCAGATTCAATTGGTCCAACCTATTTTGGACATAATTTTTTGACAACCCAATTTCCAACAGTGTATTCTAAAGATACTTGTTTACATAAGTTTTGTTCTTGAGCTTGCACCTTATCAATGAGATCTATCCACTATGATGTAGTTATTCTTAACATAGTTGATAGGATGCCTTCCAATTGTTTGGCATTGTTCACACAGGTAAAGAGGTTTTGATTCCGTAGGAAATGAGATTGATATTCTTCCATCTATCTCCTTAGAGATCTTTGCATCCTTGTGTACAATCTTTTTCTTTTTTTTCCCTTTCATAATTACTTTTCCAAAAACTTGGAAAAGTAAGCTGATCCCTTTTGTAAATGTTTGGCTGCTTGATCTTCGCATCTCCCATGATGTGAACCGGGTCTATATGGTTGGACTTTCTGAGCATCTTGGTCAATGTTCTGAGCTTGGTTCGTTACTTGGAGTGGTCTGACTCTGGAATGGATCCTTGGACAGGTAGTCACGAGTGGATCTTTGTTGTTTGCATCTAAGGGTCCTATCGCCTGACGCGTCTAGGACATGGGGAATTCCTTAAACAATCGCTCAAAAGGTTTACTTCCAACGGGACTAGGTGACTTTCCTAGTCTTGTGGCCTTGTGGTCCAATGCATTAGGGTTGGGGGCTTGGTTTCCTAGGTAGACTAAGAAATTCTAAAAGCCTAAGACACTATATATACCCTTTCAGGGTATTGAGGTAAATATTTCAAATTCTAGTCCTAGAGAGACTACTTTATTTCTAGCCTTCATAAACACTTTCTGAATTGAGCGCCAAAGTGTCTTAAGTTGGCATTACACTGATGCTCCAAGACCTTCACGTTTTCATTATTTTGTTGGTAAACAGTGGAAGACGAAAAGCAAAATCTACTTCTACAGTTTAACGCGTTATGTAGGGGTGTATTTGCAAATCTCTAATCGTGAATATATTAAGAAGAACAAAAAAACTTCAAAGAGGTTTAACTGGTGGTGGTGCAATTTTTGCTATGGAGAACCTTAATCTAGAGAAAGTTCATACCACAATGCTAACTTAGGATAATTAGTTGGCGGCTATGCAGAAGACCATGACAGACATGTAGTAGAAGATGAATTCCTTCATCGAACATATCAGAAAGTACAATCAGAGTATCATTCAAAGGCTTTTTGAAAATCCTCATCTAAGGTCCAAAAGCCCCTTAAGGCCGAATATCTCGATGCATAGTAGGGCACCCAAAAGTTGTTTTCAAGCCACTAAAATGGTAATGTTCAGGGAAGCCAGGAACGAGCAAAGGATAGCTGAGGTAGTACCATGGCCGAACCCTAATCGCACCAACTAGCAGTACCATGGCTGAACCCTAATCGTACCAACTCGAGGCAATCAACACACATAGAACCTAGGGCGAGTAAGGACATTAATAGATGAAAAGAGAGCATTGAGCAAGAGGCATCATCACAAGCTCTGACCTTTTTGAAAGACCGACCCGTTAGGATGACTATGTTGAGAGGAAAGTCAGTCGTATAGTCAAAGATCTGAAGAGACTGGTCTAAAAGGAATTGAAAAGGCATATGGGATGCTCCGAGTGCGGACTACGAGAAAATTTCCACCAAGATTTGGACTATTTTCACTAGTTAGATTGCAGACATAAATCTTCCATTTTGTTTTGTGGCCCTAAGCCTGGAGCTGTTCGATGGGAGCATAGATTCGAGGGAGCATGTTTTATGGTACCATAATTCAATTGTTCCCTTCAGAATACCCAAGGATAAGAGGGAGTCTATGATGTGCAAGATGTTTGCGAATAGCTTCAAGGGACCTGCGCTAACATGGTACTATGGTTTGAAACCAGGGTCAGTAGATTGGTCAGTTGATTCTTTCGGTGAATTGTCCAAGTGAATTGTCCAAGAAGTTCGAGTGGCAATTCATGTTGAGCATGAAGGCAAGAAAAGAAGTGAACCACTTGTTTTTTGTGGTTTAGCAAAAGGAAAAAATCTTGAGGTCTTATACCCAGAAGTTTAACAAGAAGATGCTGGAAGTACCTGACTTCATGACTCTGTCTAGAAAGGGGTTGATCCATGAGTCTCCTTTTTATGACAATCTGACTATGAGGACCCCAAGAATATGGTTGACGTTTTTACAATGCACAATTAAGTTCATAAAGTTGGAGGATGATTGTAGGCTGATAAAGCAGAGAGGTAAAGAGAAAAGGTCAATCGGTACCGCAAAAGCAAAAAAAATGTTTCGGCTATGGATATACTCAAGTGTTAGAATCACTCAGCCAATAGGCCCCAACATAAGGGACCAGCTTCTGCAAACAGGTATCCCTAAACCTGCCCATAGGAGTGACAACTTGCTCGATCCATTCAAACATTATGGGATGAATGTATTTCCTTCTCAGATGGTGGAGCGTTTGCGCGAAAAAAGAGATGTGAAATGGCCACGAAAGATGGCTTTTGATTCATCGGCGAGGGACAACATGAAATCTTGTACCTTCCACAACGATTATGGCCACTTGACCGATGATTGTAGGTAGTTGATATGGAAGGTTAACAAGTTGGTAAGGTAGGGTGGCCTTAAAGAATTCATTCTTAAAAATGGGCAACAAAACCATGGTTCGGGCATAAAAAAAAGGCTCGAAAAGAAAGGTCTGGCATGGATGAGGATTTGTTGGAGGAAGGGGCAGCAAAAGCAATAGTGAGCACAATCCACGGAGGTTTCACGATTGATGGCGAAAAATTTGAAAGAGGTCGAACTGGCTATTTTTTTGCATGATCGGTCCTAGGTTTGTGGATCACTTTGGCATAATATTTACCAAGCACGATGCTAAGGGTTTGTACTTTCCTCACGTTGACGCCTTTATCATGAAGCTAACAATTTCCAGATGCTTTGTGAAGAGGATTTTGATCAACATTGGGAGTTCAATCGACATAATATTTATGTCCATTATTGTGGTATATTTTAGATCAACTCGCAATTGTACAAATCAACAAGTAATAAAGTGGATTTTTTTTAAAAAGAAAACCAATATCGATCCCACGAGGAATAATGTCTTTAGTGATGAAATTAAATAACTTGTAAATTAAACTGAGAAAATTAAAAGAGAGTTTGTTTGATTGTTGTGTGTATCCAAGCATGAATTAAAATGAAAGCAATATTAAAAACAAGAACAAAGCAGCAAGTAGTTTATCAAGATTTTAAGAAAACAAGGATTATGACTTCACCACTATTACTCCTATTTAGCCCTAATGCATTATAGATTCATAGGTTAACCCTCTTTTGACCATAATTGACTAGATGTTGATTCCTCAATGCATTCTAATCTAGCAAGCACAACGTATTTAATTATCCCTAATATAAATACTGAAATTTAAGCCCTAAGACATGCAAACCCAATATGTTCTTCTCAAAGTTGTCACTGATGCATGCAATATTCCTATAACCATGTATTTCATTGCACATCCATATTTATATCCCTTATTCCTAAGTCAATATATATACTAAATCAATCCACCTTTTCATGGAAAGCATTAAGAACTACAATGAAATATTAACCTTAACATGAATCAAACTCAAATATGCATTAAATACTAAATATTCGTAATAGGGTTACATCATAATCCTCATAGAAAAATTAGCTACACATCATCTCTAAATTATCCATCAAATAAATAAGAACATAATTTAAATAGCAAAGAAAAGGAATCAAATCCAAAGTTGATGGCTGCTGGAAGTTAGTCCTTCAATCTTCTCTTCTTGGCTTTTTCAATTTTTGATCCAAGTTACAAGGTTGATTTCTCCAATGGCTTGGCCGAAATTCTACCTTGTGCTAGGCTTTGTGTATCACAATCTTACTATGAAATAACAATCAAAACTGAATATAAAACCTTAAATAAACTGCTGTTTAACCGTGAGAATGGAGAGAATAAGAACAAGGGTGTGCGGCTGGAGAGAAAGGACTATTGCTGTGAGAATGGTATTGTGAATTGTGTGTGAAAAATGTCCAGCCATGTGGGATAGTGTTGAATGGTCTATTTTCCCTTCAGCAATGCATGGTATTTATAGGGAATGTTTAGGAGAGGTTTAACCCTAAAACCCTTCTAAAACCTAGAGAATATAGGAGATAATATGTAAACTCAATCTCCAACTCCTATCTTCCCTAGTATGGCCAGCCACCTAAAGGAGATTAAGGTAAAATGTGTCACATGTTCACACTAGAGATAAGGAAACATTCCTAATCTCTTTAGGAATCCAATTAATATGTAACTCTAATTCCTTTTAGTCTAGATATTATTCCAATTAATATAATTAGAATAATCTGACCTTCCATGTGGCATATGATGTGGCAAATTTCGTACACATGGCTGAAGTGAGGTGACATGGCAGTCCAATCATCAAAAGCATCCAAGTAAGCCAAAATACTTTCCTTTTATATCTTCCTTGACCACCAGGCAGATTCCAAGTACCTTTTGGATGACCAAATCGACTCATTACTCATTGATTCAGGTTTCAAAAGTCAGTTATATGTCTTATCTTTCCAGGAATATCTTATTTTCACAATTCAGACACCGGGAAGAAACTCAAACTCTAATTTCCCTGAGATGGTGTAAATCTGCCACAACTGTTGGAAATATTGATTTTTTAAATCAAATTGGCACTGATTGGCAGAACCATTTGAAATGAAAATTTCGCATTGAAGCCTAATGAATAAGGAATCATTTTCAACTAGAATCGCACAAAACCTCAGTATGGCTTCATATATGATTTTCTCAGTAAAAGTTGCGCAGAAATATAATAATTTCAGCATTTGTCTTTTTTTATTGAAAATAGAAAAATACAGTAATTAAGTAGTTTTCATCAACAATTAATCATAAACTAGCTTAAATTCAATATAAAAAGTGGCATATAAACATTAACATTTTATGCCTATCATCCATGCTGAGAAAAATGAAGTTTGATAAGGGCAAAATAGAGAAGATCACTCTCAATGGGGAGGCGAGCGCTATCATTGGTAAGGTGATGATGACAATCTCGACCCGAGGAAGAACCATAAATTCAACCATGATAATATTGGATATGGACTAAGCTTACAATGCAATTCTCGTGCATCCATGGTTGAATGAAATGAAAGCTATGATCTTGACTTTCCACAAGAACATCAAGTTCCCAAACGAAAATAAGGTGGAGACCTATAAAAGTGAGCAGAGGTTGCCTCAGTCTTGTTATGTAAAAGGCACAAAAAGAAAATTCACTGCTAAATAGCAATCAAAAAGCCTTGGGGTCCTTGCGGTAGAGCTTGAGAATGATGATGAGGATCAGGTAGAGGAAGTACCAGTAGACCCCAATCACCTAGACCAGACAATGAGGATGAAACTTTCTTATCATCTGAGACTAGGAAAAGGCTCATAAGCTTTCTGAGAGAAATGATACATTGCTTCACTTGGGATGCGAGCAACATGCCAATGATCTACCCAAAGCTAATCACTCATGACCTAAACATTGACCTATCCTTAAAACTGGTCAAGCAGAAGAGGATGACGTTCACTTTCGAAAATAACGAAGCCATCAATGAGGAAAAGGATAAACTTTAAGCTAATGACATGATCAGGGAGATTCATTATCCTGATTGGTTGGTGAACATGGTTGTGTTGAAGAATAAGAATGGGAAGAACAATGTTTGCATAGATTTTACCGACCTCAACAAGGCCTACCTGAAATATAGTTTCCTACTCCCCATTATTGATCGATTGGTGGACGCTACTGCTGGTAATGAGGTGATGAGTTTCCTTGATGCTTTCTCAGGTTACAACCAGATCCTAATGCACCCCGATTATCAGAAGAAAAAACATCTTTCATGATCGAGAGGGAAATTTATTGCTACAAATTTATGCATTTCGGGTTAAAGAATGCAGGGGCTACTTATCAACGACTGGTGAACCGAATGTTTAAGGATAAGATTGGGAAAAAAATGGAGATCTACATCAATGATATGCTGGTAAAGACAAAAAAGCTGAATTTCACCTTGATCACCTCAAACAAACCTTTGATATACTTGAAAAGTACATGATGAGGTTGAACCCGACTAAGTGCAGTTCAAAGTCTCAGCAGGGAAATTCCTTCGGCACCTAGTCACTTAGTGATGATAGAAGCAAACCTAGCCAAGATTAGGGTGCTGATATATGCCATCACCATGAAGGAAAAAAGATATACAAAGGCTGAATGGTTGGGAGGCAGCACTGAGCATGTTCATATCAAGGTCCTCAGATAAGTGCCACATATTTTTTTAAATTCTTAATGGGAACATCAGTTTCAAATGCATGGATGAGTATGAGAAAGCTTTCAATGTGTTGAAAAGTTATCTCGGGTCACCTCAATTGTTAATAAAATCCAATTTTGGTGATGTTCTTCAATTTTATTGGACAGTCTTAGACTATACAGTAAGCTCGGTACTAGTGAGGTCTGAGAGAAAGGAGCAGTAATAAATTGTTTATACTAACAAGATGATGTTGGACATATAGATGAGGTACTCACAAATGGAAATCGTAGTGTTTGCTCATAAGCTTAGACTTTATTTTGAGAACCACACCATTGAAGTGATCATTACTTATCCTCTCCGAGCTATTCTACACGAACCAGACTTAGCAGGACAGATGGCCTAATGGGCAACTGAATTAGGAGCTTTTGATATCAAGTATTTCCTAGGATAGCGATGAAATCCTAAGTCATTGTCGACTTCATTGCAGAATTCTCAACCACTTCTGAAAAGGCATTAGAGGAGATGGATAATTTGTCAAAATGGGAATTATTTGTACATGGCTCTTCCAATGCGAACAAAAATGTAGCTAGTACCTTAATGACGAGTTCACAGGGTGACCTTATAAAGCATTCTCTATGTTTTGGGTTCTAGGCATCTAACAACAAGACAGAGTACGAGACTCTGATCACTGGGTTGGGTTTGGCAATGAAATTTAGGGCCACAACACTAAAGAGTGCGAGTGATTCTCAGCTCGCAGTCAATTAGGTGAATGACACTTATACAAGCAAGTGTCCCACTATGGCCAAGTACTTGTAGAAAGTCCAAGAGCTTGTGATGGGCTTTGAGAATGTAGAACTAAAGTAGTTACCGAGAGAGGAAAATGGCCATGATGATGCCTTGGCCAATGTGGCTTTAGCTGTGCATCTGACTAATAGGAAACCTATACTAGTTGAGTTTCTCTTGAAAATAATTATTTTAGAGAGTTCATAGGTGTTTAATGTTGAAGAGGAAGAACATGCTTACATGAAGAAGAACATGGATTACATTCTAGACGGGTTTGTTCCCCCAGACAAGTCAGAGGCTCGCAAGTAGCAAATGAAGTCGGCAAGATATTGCATGTTAGGAGGAAATCTATACAGAAGGTCATTTTCTGGTCCCTTGCTCAAATTTTTGGGTTCAAAGGCTGCATTAAAAGTGATGGCGGAAATGAATAAGGATTTTTGTGGTAACCACTCTGAAGGATGGTCGATGGCATAAAGAATAGAGTTGCAAAGGTTTAATTAGCCAACACTTATGAAAGATTCAGAGAGGTACTCTCGGGAGTGTGAGAAGTTTGCTTTCTTACGTCATGTTCTATCCAATGAGTTTACATATGTTATGAACCTTTGACCTTTTATCCAGTGGATACTCGATATTGTAGGACCACTTCCTCAAGCCTTGGGTTAGAAGAAGTTCATAATGGTAGCCACTGATTATTTTTACAAGTGGGTTGAAGTCGAGTCTTTCTCCAACATTAAAGACTCGGACGAGGTTCAGTTTGTAAAGAAAAATATCATTTGCAGGTTCAGACTATCAAGGGTTATAGTGACGGATAATGGGTCTCATTTCATAAGTTTAAAATTCAAAGATTTATGCGGTAGGTGGGATATTCATGTTCAATATTCTATCCCAAGGCATCCGCAGGGGAATGGGCATACCGAGGCTACCAACAAAACAATTCTGAACACATTGACATTGAATAAGCATTTGAAGGAGGCCAAGGGGAAGTGGGCAGAGGAGCTTCCTGTTGTGGTATAATTAACTCTCAAGTGCATGAATCAACAAGTAATAAAATTGAGTTCTAAGAGAATTTTGATATCGATCACACGAGGAATAATGTCTCTAGTTATTGAAATTAAATAAACTGTAAATTAAAAGAGAGTTTGTTTGATTGTTGTGTGTATCCAAGCATGAATTTAAAAGCAAAGCAATATTAAAAACAAGAACCAGGCAACAAATACGATTTCACAGATTTTAAGAAACAAGGATTATATGATTTCACCACTACTACTCTTATTTAGCCCTAATGCATTGTAGATTCATAGGTTAACCCCCCTTTAACCACATATGACTAGAAATTGATTTCTCAATGCATTGTAATCTAGCAAGCACAACGTGTTTAATTACTTCTAATCTAAACACGAAAATTTAAGTCTTAAGACATGCAAACCCAATAAATCGTGTTAAAGTTGTCATTAAGGCATGCAATATTTCTATAATCATGTATTTTATTGCCCATCCATATCTATACTCCTTATTTCTAAGCCAATATAAATACTTAATCAATCCACCTTTTCATAGAAGCATTAAGAACTACAATAAAATATTAACCTTAAACATGAATCGAATTTAAATATGCATTAGAAACTAAATAGTCATAAAAGGGTTACTTCATAATCGTTATAGAAAAATTAGCTACACATTATCTTAAAATTATCCATGAAATAAATAAGAGACAACATAGTTTAAATAACAAAGAAAATAAGAGAAAAGAAAACAAATCCGGATTTATGACTACTGGAAATTTGTTCTTCAATCCTCTCTTCTTAGCTTCTTCAAACTATGATCAAAGCCTCAAGGTGACTTCTCTAAGGGCTGGCCGAATCTCCTTGGACTTCTCTTTGTGTAGCACAACTTTGCTCTCTTAAAAACTGAATAAGAAATCTAACTAAAGACATATGTTGCTATGAGAATGGGGAGGAAAAGAAAGGGAAATATGCAGCTGGATAGGGAAGAAGACTGCTGTAGCGGTGAGGGCCAGTGAATTGTGTAAATGATCCCTTTTTTCACTCTCAATGTAGCAATCTATTTATAGAGAGGTCTAAGAGTGGTTTAAGCCTAAGGTATCTCTAAAACCTACAGAATATAGGAGATACAATATTACATAATCTCAATCTCCATAAATTCTCTAAATGGCCAGCCACCCTAAGGACATAGATGTATTTTGTGCCTCATGTTCACACTAGAGATATGGAAACATTCCTTATCCCTCTAGGAAGAAAAATCAATCTTTAATTCCTTTTCCTTTTATCCTAAATATTATTCCAATAATTAAATTAGAATAATCTGACCTCCCATGTGGCATATATGTGGCAAATTCGGACATATGGTTGGTGTGTGGTGACATGGCAGTCCAATCACAAATGTAGTCCAAATAAGCAAAGAACTTTCCTTTTTTATCTTCAATGACCGTCGGGCAGATTCCAAGTAGACTTTTGGTGACCAAATGAACTCATAATCCACTTGTTATTATGAAAATGTTAGGTATATGTCTTATATTTCCAGGCATATCTTGTTTGCACAAAATGGACATTGGGAAGGCACTCAAATTTCAGTTTTCCAGAGATGGTGTAAGTCTGCTGCAACTGTTGGAAATAGTGATTTTGTAAATCAAACTGCCACTTATTGGCCAAATCAATTTCAATGAAAATTTTTAGCATTGAATCCTAGTGAATTAGGAATCATTTCCAACTAAAATCGCACAAAACCTCAAAGTGTAGCTCCATATATGATTTTCTCAGTAAAGGTTGCGTAAAAACACAGTAATTTCGGCTTTAGTCTTTCTTTTACTGAAAATAGAAAAATACAATAATTAAGTACTTTTCATTATCATTTTATTATAAACTAGCTTAAATTCAATATAAAAAGTGGCATAAAAACACTTTATGGCACTAAATTCAATATAACATTTTATGCCTATCACTTCCATAGGTGCTCTGATCTTATCAAACTACCATCAGGGAACCTCCAGGGTCAACACTACTTTTTCAGTTTATGGCACTAAAGCAGTCATTCTGGCTGACATGGTGAAAACAATCAGGATCAGTGGATAGCTTGAGCCTTTTAATGATTAGATGATGAAGCAATCTTCGGATGCATTGGAAGAAAGAAGGGAAGCATCGACAATAAGGCTTAGTCATTACCAACAGCTTGCAATGCAGTATTATAACTTAAGGGTCAACAACATACAATTCAAGGTTGGTGATTGGGTGCTCTGTAGGGTCTTCTAGAACACACAAAAGTTTAATGTAGGAAAGCTTAGACCCAATTGGGAAGGCCTTATACGATCATTTTGATTCCTCGGCTTGGAGCATATCTTTTGCAGGACACATAGGACAATGAGGTCCTGCGTAGCTGGAACTCTGAGTACTTGCAAATTTTCCACACCAAATCATTTTTCACTTGATGTATTACTCATTTCATTTGCATTATTCAAATTGTATCATGCTTTGTAAGGGGGGGGGGGGGCTGGAGGTACACTAGTATGTTCTTTTCCAGTACATTTTTTGTTAAATTTTCCAAAAACAAATTCATCTTGTTATTTTGTGTGCAAAGTGTTCTGTGGAAACTCTTGCCTATGATAGATCACTGTCTTAGCCTGAAAAAAATTTGAATGCCATACTGATGTATGGGAAAACTACAAATCAACTCGATCAGAAAAATGACAAGTCAGTCTCAAACTGGAATAACAAAAAACTAGATATTTGGAAGATGTACCCTTTGTCTAGGCTAAAAGTACAAAGTAGTCTCAGACTACTAAGCAATGAACCTTACAAATGTGTAAGGGGCATTCCTACTGTCTCGCATTTGACCCTCAGAGTGGGGCACCTGGTGGGACTGGTAGGTGGTGAATCACAAGTAAGAAATTGCCAAGTATAAATTGGGTCCTAGTCTCTTTCTGATATTTAACTCTGAATGTTCAGTTGAATTATCTTTTGCAAGTTTATTACTCTCGCGAGTTCTCGCACATCATTTATATTCTAGTTATTATTGTTAGTGCAGGTGATTAAAGAGAGACAACGTAGAAAAATCAATTCATTGATAAAATCGAAGTTTAGGTGTCCAAACACCATAACAATAATTAAATAGAAAAAGCACATAAGTTACAGCTCATTCTCGGAGGCTTGGGTTTCTGGTGGTGGTTGGTCTGCTGAAGGGGCTGCCCTTGGTGTTGCTTTATCAGATACGAGCCTGGAGGATTGAGGATTAGTCAGAGGGTCCTTTTAAATGGGAAGTTAAGCTGGGAGCTGAGTTGGGGTAGAGCTAGAGGTTCCGAGAATGCAGGCTTGGGCCTAGTGACCTCATCGTCTATTGAGGCATCAAAGAAAGTGTAGAAGTCATGGGCAACAGACGGGCTGAGTAGGGGATAATTCTCACCGAGTTTATAGTATTGCATTCCCATAGAGATTAGCTTTGTTTGGTTCATCTGGGTGACTTTATCTACCTTCGAATCACTTTCTCTAGCTCTACAACCCTTAGTTTTACCTTCAAAGCATTGGTTTTTGTAGCATCCTGCTCGAACCTTAGCTTCAGTTCATATTTGGCGGCGGCTCTCTTTTCTTTCTTAAGGTTAAGAGTTGTTCTCCTAAGCTCCATCTCAGTTTTCTATGAACTCTTTTGCTCAGTCTAAGTCCTTTTGCAGAGCCTTGTGAGCATCTTCAGAACTCAAAAATCTTCCTCTCCATGGAAGTCATATGCTTGGTCAGCCATTTATTTTCTTTCCTCCTCTTATTCTGAGTTGTTAATAGGTATTGGTGTTTTCCATTAGAATTCTCTTGTAACGAGTATAAGTAGAGGAGGATGGATGTGGTAAAAATGATGGTTTGAACCTTAGAAAGAACAATTAGTCCGAGGAGTATGAGCCATGTATTAGGTGTAACATCCCGTTTTGAGAAAAATAATAAAATATTCAAGTTTGACCAGTTTGACCTTGAGTGGGCTCGGAGTTGACTTTTTGTGTGGTTATATTTTGGCTTTGACTTTGGTACCGTTGCGTAGAGCTAGTCGATACGAATTCGTAGACTAGTAGTACGCTTAATTCGGAGTTAAGACCAGGAAGTTATGGTCATTTTAGTGCGAAGGGCTTTTTGGTAATTTGGCAAGGACTGATATTTTGGATGGGAAATGACCATTTTGCTCTTGTCTGCATCTTTAAATTTTGGCCAAGTCTGGAATTTTCCAGACCTCACCCGACTTTTCCCTTCACCGCGCCCCTCCTTCCCACGCCGACAGCCGCCGCACCGTGGCCGGAGTTGGCCAACCACCACCCATAAATAGAAGCTGGCAACCTCCTCTTCCTCCTCGTACCGGTGGTTCACCGTGAAACGAACCAGATCGCCAGAAATTGCAGCGAGACCGAGGGCTCGTGCAACCAGTGCAACCGTGCACTGTTGCGACACCACCTTTGGCCGGCCATATCTCCCTGTTCGGGTGGAGTTAGGGAGCGTGCTTGGTACCGTTGGAAAGCTGGTGCGAAGATCTACATTTTGGTACCAAGATTGACACCGGAGACTGCCGTATCACGTTGGAAAATGGCCACGAAGTCTCGGAAAAACCACCCGCGACAGCCACCTTTCCACCTAGATCTACTCTGATCGCCGGCGAGTGGGACGACACAGCCACCACCACGAGCTTCAGAGCACGCCGGAGACCAGATTTGCAGTTTCCCGAGCTCCGACGACCGCCGCACGCGCCGCACGCGCCGCCCACAGCCGCCGCCGTCTTCCTCCACGCGCCGCCGCCGATCTCCTCCTTTTCTGGCGAGTGAGTGCTCACCTCCTGTCCCAATGCGTTCCGGGGGTCGTGGGCAAGCTTGCTGTACCTTCGATTTGGTCCAATTTCGGTCGGATTCAAAAACGCACAATCCCGACCGAGGTTTGATCTTCCGGGATCAATTCTGACCATTGGCGATGATGAATCTTGGAATTGAAGGTAGATTCTCGTTCCTTGCATCTTCAATTTCGTTTCGGTATAAAGTTTTTTGAAATCAGACTTGAGACGGAATAATTCAAATTTTGGGGATTTGCCGTTAAGGACATTTTGGTAATTACTGAAATTGAAGGGCAATTTTGGTATTTAGTATTTTAATCTTGTAGTTGGAGACTTAGAGGACTTCTCTGAGCCTTTGGTTAGTTTTTCGGTAATTAAAAGAATTTTTCGGTAAATTATTTTTAGGTGTTTGTGCACATTCGAGTTCTGGACCGGAGATCCAGCAAGAGCACGGGTCAAACCTGTGAGTGCATTTATTTTCTAAATCATTTTGGGATTATATATTATTATGATTTAATCGCATATGACTTGTTTTGATTGAAATTTCTTGCGCATTTAAATTATGCTTATTAAATATATTATATTCTGATTTAAATTATTGATGATTTAAAACTATATATGCATTTGTGATTTTAATGGAATTTATATGAGATTGTGTTTTAAATGGTTATCGGTGATTTTGATATTTTGGATATTTTACAATTTTGTGTAAATTGGTGATTTAAAGAAAAATTATGGCTTTTGTGGAATTTAAGAATTTGGGGCAATTTTCTGATATGCGAAATATTTGATTGTTTTCGTAAAATTTTTCAAAAGGAAGATTTTGGAAATTTGTTTAAAAGTAAAAGGATTTGAAAAATTGTTGATATTCAATGATGGAGGATTTTGGATTTGGTTTTGAGGAGTACCACACGATATCGAGATGTTGATTGAGATATTGGATTATTATGCGCTATATGTATTATGCCATCCTCTGCTGCGGACACGTGTCAGGAGAGAGATGATGAGGATCCTGCCATGACGGATTTGGGTCGCCGATTCGTTGTGATGAGTTTACCCCCCTCCCCCGCCTATGACGCCATCAGGACGCTGAGGGTCACACGGCACGATACTGCGATGTGGTACTGGATTTGGATTTATACGATTTGATTTATACGATTTGATTTATACGATTTGGATATATATGATTTGATTTATATGATTTTCGAATCACGGTTGCAGTTATGATTTTGTATTCATGGATTTTGCATCATGGTTTTAGATTGTGGATTTTGAAATTATGGGTTGGAGCCATGGTATTTGGTTTTAAACTGGTTTTGGATTTAACAAATGTTCTACTTGCCATTGTATACAAACATGATTTACAAAGAAATTTAATGTTTCTTGTTGAGATTATATTTATGGTTTTAATGATTGATTCGTGATTTCAATGATCGATTTAAATTACGTTTTCGCCCCACAAACTGTTTTATAATGATTTAATGATTTTGGGGATTAAACCAAGGGTTTTGCGAAATGATTTTCAAAACGGGGAACCTTTCAACTGAGTGACGAGAGGTTTGAGTGTAAAGGATTTAAATTGTTGAACTTGTATTTTGTAGTTATCTAGGAGCACTCACTGAGATTTTATATCTCACGTTTTGTGTTTTTTTAACTTCGTTTCCTAGGTCCTAGCTGCAGGTCCTCGTGAGCTACCGTCGGCATCGCATTGGCACTCGACTTCCGCTACTACTTCTACTTATGTATTAGACCCTGTTCCTTTTATTCTGTTCATTGTTGGATTTGTATCATTTATATTTTGTTTATCTCACTTGTGATTCTGTCATTCCTAGGTCCTAAACTGTTATGTTATTTATTTCAGCACAGCTACTTATTTGTTGCAATGCATATCTTATCATCTTTTAGTCCTATTTATGGTTTTATTGTTTATTAAACCCCTTTTCGGAGGAGAATTTTGTCGGCTGCCCCGAAGGGTTCTGGTGGAATCTTCCTCAGGCGGGGCCTTTCTGGTTATTCTGGAGGAATTTCTGGGGCGGGTCCTGTCATTAGGCATTAATAGCGCAGGGGCGAGGTCAAAGTAGGAAAAGGTGTCTCAGACAAAAGGTGGGATTGAAAATCAAAGTCCAATCCTAAATTAGATTTTGTAGAAACACATGTCAATGTCTCTGAGTGAAGCTGCTGATTCGACATTATGTGGATAGTCTAGGATAATGTTCTTCAGGTGGTATTTTTCCTCAAGGGAGAGTAGCTCTTGCCTAGTGGTGATTTTGGGCAAATAGTAGGCTGGTTCTCTTTTCTTTTTGCCTTTCCTACGATAGGAGGATTGGGTGTTTAGGCTACAAGTGGAACCAACCGAGTCTACTTCCTCATCACTAGAGTCCTTCGAAGAATTATTCTCGAGCTCATCTTCTGCCTTGGAAATTTCTTCACGGCCTAATTGCATATTGTACGAGTCGGGCTCAAGCATATACATGAGTGAGGCTTGGGTTTAAAGGGCTTGTTGTCCTTCAAATCTAGATTGCACAGAGGGATTGTATGAGTCTCTATCCTAGAATTCATTTATCAAACATCCTATTGGCTTAATTACAGGGTAACTATCAATGAAAATGTAGGTATATCTATATTCAGAAGAGTTGTAAGACATGATTGTCCGAGGGTGAACTTAGTATAAAAAGTGAAGTTCCAAGGAAAGGATAAACCAAAAAACAAGAAAGAAATGAAAATACTAAAGATCAAAAAGAAAAATTAACCGTTAATGAGAAAACACGAACACAGGAGATGAAATTGAAAAGTGGATGTGGTATGCCAGAGACCATAAGGAAAGTCCTAATTAAAGATTATCATATTCAAGAATACAGAATTTTCATAATCTTATCAATGCCTTTTTCTTTGCTGTGGATTTCACTGTCATTCTTTTATCCTACAAAGTAACATATTAAGTATTATGTTCTCAGTAAACTTCATTGTTTATGACTCGCTACCTGCACAGTTATGCCATGTCTCATACAACATATTAAATATCAAAGAGTCATTCGACATAACATTTAACCCCAACAACACAAACTTCTAATTTCTGGATGTCATACATATCTTACATTTGCAACGTCCTTTTTGACTGTCTCATTGGTCGTGCATTAGATTTTCCAAGCTTTGGATGCGAAGTATATGTATGATAGCCAGACTTGTGTTCGCGAGCCGCTTGTGATAACTCGCCTACCTTGCTGTTTTGATATTTAAACAATAGATCCAAAGCCGTAAAACATCTTTCCAGTTAGAATTAAGTTTTGTCCAAAGGTTGTGGTCACCAATTAAAGTCATCCGCAAATTGAAATGAACAAGGAAAGTATCAAAATAAATTAAGAAGTTGCAAAGAAAAAAGAAAAATATTTTTTTTGTGATACCATGTATTTTATACTGTATAGCTCGCAATCAAAACCATTGAATTGTGTTGGAATATTTTTTGGTTTACGAAGAACAATGTTTTCAAACAAGGAATTATATTTAAACACTCAATGAATTTTGTTGGCCAACGCCCCAAACTGACAATATAACTTAAATAGATTAGGAATGATATATAACCACATTATTATCAGCAACCTCTTTTACATACATAATCATTAAATACCAGTGCATGTCTTTGTCATTCATAGGGATGTTAGTTCAATAAAATGATGTTTAGGGTTTAGGCATTGAAATACATAAATGGAATTAAGATGATTGACCTTTTCATAGAAGTTTAGATTCCCCATAAATCAGTCACTCAGTTTCCATGTATTTCTCACACAACCATATTAGTAGCCTTACGCTTCTTTTCTAATACATTTTGCTAACCAGTGTGTAAAAAATATTAATAACATGATATGTACCAAGGTATGCTGTTGAACATCCCACATGAAAATATCCAATACAAAATTTGTGTACATGAAAATCATGAATTGCAAACCATATAGGGCTTTTTTTTTTCCTTGTACCTAACTCTTTCTCAACATGTCATAAATTCAACTGCAAGATCTATTACCTTAACACACTATTCAAATGGCACTTACAACAAATTGTAACCAATTTAACGTTCTTTAACAAACTATGGAAAATGATTATAACTTACATTTCTATCAAGCCATTCATCCGAATATAATTTATGAATATGAGCTCGGGTATAATATATGAAGTCGATTTGAATGAGGATCTCACTAACTCATAAAAGAAAAAATATAAAAGAAATCGTTGTCATTCAAGTAAACTAACTAAGCCAAATTAATAATAAAAATCCATAGTTATTACAGATAAAATAAGCCTTGCTAGGAAAGAGGTAGGAATGTAAAATGGGCCATCCTTAATAATATGCTCTTTCGGAGTGTGCAATGATCATTATACTGCAATGCCATATTATGTAGAAAAAAACATAAAAGGATTACAAATTACAATAACGATGAATCGTTTATAATTACAACTCAAAAACATTAGAAATGTCCTACATCATTTTGTGCAAACAAATCCACCAAATCATCCATATTTCGACCAAATTGTTCTACAAAATGACAACGAATGACAACGAATCATTTGTAACATTACCATCTGCTATTGCATTCTTCAATGCAATTCATTCGTTGAGAGCATGTGGATGGGAGAATCACTTTTGGCATGCACATGATTCTCATATGCAATTCTTGGTGATTGAGTTACTGCTACAGAAGGTCCAAAAGGTGATTTTTTGGTTTATTTTATATTATTGGATGAAGGTCCCAATGGTGATTTATCTTTTTTTTTTCTTTTTTTTTGTGTGTTGACCATGCTTAAATAATTAACTGCTTTCCTTTAGTGAGGAAACAAACTGAATTATTGTTGCAAGCCCATTTTTAACCTTCCCTTTGAAACTTGCAAACTCTCCATTCAGTAGTTTCACTTTTGGGGTACGTGTAGAGATTTTCTTATTCATCTCTTTTTTTTCCTTTTTTTTCTTCTTGAATTTTCAAATTTAAGTTTATAGTTTGGATGCAAGGTTTATGTTCATTTCTTTTTGTTGGCTCAGTCATCTAAAGGCAGTAGATAAAATATGTGTTAGTGAAACTTACAATAACCCAACTATTTCATAATAAATTTCAGTTAAAGTGTCGTACTATATATACCATGTTTGAAGCATTACCACTGACTTTTTTCAACAGCCTTTTGTCCATGCACATATTTGTAGTTATGTTCTCGAAACAATTTGTTGTCTCACCCATGCAACAATAATGTAAAACAACTGCGACATAAATCGAGAAAAAAAGTTAGACATATCTATTAATATGTAAATAAATTTACTTGATGTAAATATAGTAAAATATTAATGTAGATATGTTTACCTGCAACACCACCAAGCAACCACAAATGTATTTTAGATTAGAATCCTTGAACTTCTGGATATCTACAACCAATCGCTCTTAAATCGATGATGCCCATTTTTTCTCTTAATTGCATTGGTATTCTGAAATCGCTTTAGATCTTTACATTTGACAAATACTCTAGAGTTGGGACTCAAAAGCGTTCCCATTAAGAAAAACTTAAATAACACTTGAAATTCATCTCCATTGGTTTTTTTATTGGTCAATCTCTATTGTAGTCCAGCAACGAAGATGCTTCAAGGAACTATATAATATTTCCTCCACATATTATCTTCATCTCCTCCATACCTTTGACATCATCATTATCTTCACCTGCATTTCCATCTTTCTCATCCCTATCAACCTTTCAACATCTTTTGGACAATAGGGTAGTACGTACCATGCAATTTAATTGTATTACTAAAATGATCGAAGTGATTCACCAACCAAAGCACCAACTTTTTATCAATCCAATAAATTTTACACCTAATTTCTTCCACTGTCTTATTTTCCTAGTCGCTACACTCCACAGATGTTCTAGGCTACATCTAGAAAGAAAAATGCAAGCTTTAATCAGCATCATATTTTGTTTTCTCTTTGCCACCAAGACTCTTTCCACCTCATTCCCAACGCCTTCATAGTTTGCATAATCAAACAACTTATATATTTAGTACACATAATTTTTTTTGAGGACATGGAGGTCAATGGATTCGGGCCTTAATTTAAGAGCTTTGCCTTTGTCAAGAAGAATCACATGTTGAGGCTTCTTGGGGATTATTTTTTAGGCAGCTGCCTTAGGTTTAGGTTGTAAAGTCTTAGCACTCGAGGCTTGAGCTTCGGTATTTTTCCTTTTCTTTTCCCTTCTAGCTTCTAGTTTTTCAAGTTTTTTTTCAAGACTCATAAGCCCTGAGTTTGGCTAGGGCAATATCTTCTTTCCTATGGATTCAATAAATTCCAGAGGAATTCCGCCCTAAGTGAGTCCAATCGTCAGGAATTGGTCTGAAGCACTTTTGGGCACAAAATTTTAAGAAATCTATTTTGTAAACCACTAACTTAGTGGAATTGGGAATGAGAGTACCTGTAAGGATGAACTTTTCCTAGGAATGACGGCCCACTTTGACGAAGATCTTAAGAGTCAAAATTGAATTGAGACTAAGATTCTTGATTTGGCTGATGATTCTGATTGGCCTTTTCTCGTCTAAAGTCAAGGAGTTCAGAGCTTTGTTAAGGTGGTGATCTAAAAAACAAAGCATTAGAAAAATAAAAAGTCAAAATGAGCAGAATGAAAATAAGGACTCTTACCAAATTCAAGGCTCCAACTATTATTTATTTTGAACATTACGGTTTGGGTGGAAGGGTCCTTAGCATTCAGAAAAACCTACTTTGCCAACCTTTATCATAGGAGGTCGTGTCAAATAGGATTTTCTTCCTTTGGGGAGTAAGGGTGAAATGACAAGATTCATCTTTGTTCTCGACTAAAGAATTGTAATGAAGAATAAGGTTGGGAGTTGTTACAAAATGGTCAACCTCGGATAGTACAACAAGTCCAAGGAGTATCCTCTAGCATTTCGGCATGAGCTGTGTAGGGGCTTTATTAAGTAAGAAAAAAATTCTCGAAGGAAAGATAAATAGGGAAACAAAGACCGAGTTTAATAGAGAGTTCATAAAAAGAAGTAAATCCCTCTCAGACAGAAAAGACACACTCATTGGGTTGCAGAAAGTCAACAATGACATTTCCAAGGTATGAGTATTTATTAAAAACTTTTTGTAAGGCTCAGTGTGAGTTAATAGAGGAGGAGTAGGTAGAAGGGCTTCATTCAGGTTGGCCTTTTCTGTGATGAGTAGATGGTTTTTTAGACTAAAGTGGTTTAAGAGAAGAGGTGGAAGCAATCATGAGATGTTTGCCCGAGTTAACATCTTCAGGGGAGGTTTCAAAAGTTCAAAGTGAAATATGGATGATCGCAGTAGATTTGGAAGACTTAAGAGATGCATATTTTTTTCGAACTTAATGATTCTTCATATTCGTCTAAAAAACCCTTATGGGGGCAATCAAAGAAGGCAAGTTTTCTTCCATCTGATTGTGGAATGAACCATTAGAAAGGTTTGAACAAAAAGGTGGACCTTTTTTTTAGAAAAAAGTAAAAATTTGCATTTTAAGTGAGTTTTGGAGAAAAATGAATGAAGGAAAGGAATTCTCTTTTGAAAAAAGAAAAAGGAAAATGAAGTCAAGAGTAGAGAAGACTACCTCGAGTTCGAGGAATATAGAAAAGAAAGAAGACACAATCGAAAGCGAAAGAAAGCAATGGTCGTAAAGCAGGGATGAACTTCTGAGTTTTTGGAGAATAAGGAAGTTCAGGTAAAGGGAGTTTTGCAATGGCTTTTCTTACTGGTTTGAGATTCAAAACGAGAATGAAATAAAATAGATGCTAGAAGAAAAGGGACAAGTTTATAAGGCAGTTAAACAGTTCAGATTGGATCGTGGGGGAATGAGATAAGCTATTGTGAATTGAGACTTTTTGTTTCAGCATAGAAAAGGAAGCGCTTAAATTAGGGTAATCATTACAAATCTTGATCGATGTCCAGTTGACACGTGGACTATAATGAGGTTGTGATCTGACAGGATAGCTGAATTGTAGTTTTAATAAAAAAAGAAACATCTAGATCCGATTTTGAGCACGTGTTACTCCATAAAAGTGACACGTGAGGGGGGCTAACTGTGGACTATATTACATATTCGAAGGTTAGTTATACCAAAATCAGAGTGACTAAGCTATGGTAAAACAAATTTTCAAAGGACTTTGTTGATTCCAAAGAGGAGTTTGTCTCAGTTGAGAGTATGGTTCAAATATTCGGGCCTTCAGAGTATCCAGGTGTTAGAAGAGTCAATAAGATTTTTGAATGACCAATAAGGTGTTAAACACTTGAAATTTTCATTAAGAGAATGCACTGAGCACATCCAATAAAATTTCGAGCCAGAAAGTCTAAGACATTAAAGCCGAGTGTTAAAAAGGGACTCTAAGCCTTCTGACACGTGTCTAAAGAGTCCAAACACTAATCATAACCATTCCGAGTTTGAATAATTTTAGAGTATTAATGGGTATTAATTAATTGTGATATCAAAACCAAGAGCATTTACGAGGCAACTACAAGCTCACGAAGACATAAAGAGATACAAAGTCTATAAATGGCGGAGGAAGCTGAGAGGTAAGGGACACAAAAACAAATTATTATTCTCTAAACACATCATTACATATCTCTGAAAACCTACTGGAACGTTGGAGTGCCTTTGATAGGTATCACATTGGTGCTATTACATTTTATTCATTTTCAGGCAGACTGAAGCAGAATTGGGTAACAGTGAAAAGTTGCAACCACAATAACGACATCGTTCATCGGTTCTTAGTCTCTTTTGGTTAACAGGTCTATCACTACAAAGCATTTATTTTTCAATTGTTGTTTCAGAATCCTGAATATAATAGAATATACCATGAGTGAGCTTTGAGAACCAAAAGAAATTCATGTAAAGTATGATACAAAAAAATAGAAAACTCTACAGAGTGACAGATTTCGATGAGAGAAATATCCAATAGAAAGGTAGTATAAGAATACATAGCGTCGCAAGTTGTTTCACTTTTGTAGCATGTTGTGGGGTATTAGTTTAATATTCAAAAACATAGGTTGATTTATTTTACTATTTTATATCGTGAAAAAATCACATATATGAAATATAATAACAAGAGAATGGGTACTCTTGTTTCTAAATTAAACAACATATCCATGTGATAAAGCAAAAGCAAATTCCATATTTATCTTCAACTGCAATTTTCCCCATATTCCTTTTAATCACTTTTATTCTGATTATAACATTTTCAGATTAAATTTCAGGATGCTAAATATTTGAGAACAATATAAATGAATACAAAAAAAATTTACAAAGAATGTAATTAAAAAAATTAGCTAATTAAAAAATTATAGTAATTCCAAGGTATCAACATGAATTACATGATCACAAAATTAAGAGCAATAATTAAATTCAAACTTTATTTTTCTGATAATAGTTCTATTGGGTTTTTAGATGTTTAGCTGATATATTATCAGAGTGAAAAGTTAGTAACTATCTGGTTTTGTTTTGCTTTAAGGAAGGAAGAATAGAGAAAATATGGAGCTTTTCTTGTGTAAAAATATCAGCATGTCATTAATTTGATTTCATTGTAATTATTGAGATGTTACATTAAACCAAAACACAATGAATTTGACATCCATATTTAAAATTCATATGGATAAAATCAACATATCTAACAAATAGTGACATTTTCTTAGTATTGAATAAGACAACTGCAGCTATATAAAATGGGGAGGCATTTTGACCATCTCCAAACACTCCGTGAGTATGTCTCGGACATTCCGAGGGAAATACTTCTCATGAATGAATATTACTCTCAGACAAAATGCTTCGGACAATTATCACCCTTAGACATTTAACTTCAGACTTCATTTTCCACCATCTTACTTGCGAACACTTCTTACTCTTGGACACTTATCCTCGGGCATATAAGCCTTGGATATGTTGGCCTCAGCCATTTATACCTCAGACATATATTAGAGTCAGGCTTATTTTGAGGCTTGGACATGCATGCATGTTGCCTTGGACATGCATGTAAGTGGCAAAATTGCCACCCTCTTAACAAGTTTCACAACTATTCTACCATCTTTTCTTCTTCGTGATCCTCAAAAGGTGGTTTTAGTCTAGAAAATACCACATCATTGTAGAACTAGAGATATGTGGTGATGCGGAACCCCAAGATTAAAGAATCTGAAACCCCAAAACACATAAGAAATATTGAACAATAAACCCCCCTACCAAACTTTTAGATAACTTGTATCTAAAAACGTGGATTAGAATGCTAGGGAAGAGAAGAACAATTGACACAAAGTATTTCTACTTTGATAAGAGAATTCAACTCCTAATGCAACACGAAGAAGAAATTGATTCCTCACCTTGCAAGAACACTCCTGGGAGCAATAAGAAAATTAATTATTTCAATTGATTAAAATCTAAAATCTATATCTATTACAAAGGATTTGACCTTCCTTTATATAAGGATTAGGGTTAGATCAAGAAACAATCTAGACCATTAAATATTAAGAAAATAATCATAAGGCAGAAAATTAACCCTGGATAAATAAAATACAAAAATAGTAAAAATTACAAAACTGCCATTATAATCCGAAAAGAACAATAATTACGAAACAGCCATTATAATCCAAAAATAGCAAATATTACGAAACTGCCATTATAAAATGCTTGTTTTTAAAACTTGTCGTTTCATCCCCACAACTCCCAAGCATTATTACCACCTTCATCCCTTGCTTGGACATCATGCTTAAATCATCATTAGGCCTCGGAAAAGTGTTCAAATCATATGGAAAATTAAATCGACATTTATCCATAATTCTCTTCACAAATCCAAGCATTTTCCCTTTGATCTTCTTTGCTCAAGAATGTGTCATTGGTCCATTCGATAAGATGATGTCATCATCTTTTGATCCAATGCTAGAATATGATTTTATGATGCCCGCATCATGTGGGTAAGTCCTTCAAAGTATTTTGTTAAAATAACATGAAAATGACACAACAAAATAATTAAATAAATAAGAAATAATAATAATAAAATATCATGAAAATGAACATTCTATGAAAATGAAGTGTTATCACATTTGATGATAGTTGTTCCTCCTTACACATCACGCAAATCTTTCATCAATTTTCTCAGCCATATGCATTGATTTCATGCATCCGAGCATGCAATGTACTCTATCTCGACTATGCTTTGAGCAGCAGTGCTCTACTTTTTCGAGTTCCATAAGAATGGACCACTTCCAAATGTAAACATGTATCTCGAGGTACTCTTCATGTCATTCATGCTTCCCAGCACAATCACTGTTTGAGAAACCATGAAGAAAGCACTCACACTCCATAGTGGCTGGTTCCTCTTAGATACCTCAGAGTTTTCTTAGCTCATTCATAGTGAGCTTATGAAGGGGCTTGCATATACCAAGATAAGACACACATGCCATACATATCATCTAGCCTAGATGAATAAACATAAAGTAGACTTCCAATCAAACTCCTAAAGGTAGAAAGATTTACCTTTGGGGTGCCATTTTCCTTGAGAAATTTCTTTCATTGGTTCATCGGCGTTGTCGTGGCTTCACATATGTCCATGTCAAATTTCTTTAGAAAGTCATTAATATATTTTTATTGAGACAGGAAGATGCCTCAGACATTTTGTGTAACCTCCACTCTGAGGAAATAGTTCATCTCTCCCAAGCTTGACATTTCAAAATGATCTTCAAGCTCAACCTTAAACTTCTCAATTTGATCTAAACTTCCTCCAGTCACTAGTAGATCATCCACATAGAAAGAGACTACCACCATGCTTCCTCTGCTCTTCACATCTTGGGTTGGCTCGTTTGGACTTCTCATGAAAACTTGCTTCAGTAGGTAACCATCAATTATTCCATACCAAGAGTTAGGAGTTTGCTTCAGCCCATATAAAGCCTTGTGAAGCTTATAGACTTTATCTTCACTTTTCTTTGACTATGAACCCTTTAGATTGTTGGACATACACTTCTTCTTTCAGCACTCCATTAAGAAAGGCTGACTTCACATCAAGATAGAAGACCTTCCATTGATTGCATGCCGAGATTGCAAGAATAAGGCTGGTATCTTTCATTCTCGCAAAAGGGGCAAGGGTCTCCCCAAAGTCAACACCAACTTGCTAAGCATAAACCTTCACCATCAACCTAGCCTTGTGTTTGTTAATGGAGCCATCTAGATTATATGCCAATAACAAGGCTTCCTTGACTCTTGTCGGATCATTTAAGGCAACATTGCATCTCTCATATATTTCATTTAAGTGTCGAGTCCCTCTTTTCATCATCAATATCCAGGCCAAAGCCAATGGTCATCTCTCGGACATCATCACTATTAGGGTCTTGGACATTTTAATAATCATAGATTTCTCAAACATTTGGGATTTCTTGGACATTTTGGATTCCTCGGACATCACTATTGGTTCTGGCATCATCATTATCATTGTTATTGTTGTCTTGGATATCATCCTCAGAATTGTTGCCTTGGACATTAGCATGTCCACTCAGGCGTAACTCTTATTTACTCTAATCTCATCTCATCTCTTCATCAAACTTCACATCTTTGCTCACAAGAAGTTTCCGAGTTTCAATGTTGTACACTCGGAAACCCTTTGTCACTTTACTATATCCGACCAAGACACCAACTTGATCTTTTTTTTCTAACTTATCTATCTTTTCTTCGGGCATATGAAGATAGTATACACTATCAAAGACTTTTAAGTGCTCCAAAGAGGGCTTGTAGTCATGCCAAAGCTCAAATAGAGTCTTGTCTCCTATGGTTTTAGTGTATATACAGTTTTGGATGTAGGATGAGGAATTGACTGCCTCAATCCAAAACTTCTTCAGCATTTTGCTTTCAAAAACAAAGCACCAAGCCATTTTCATGACAGTATGTTTTCTTCTCTCAAATACACCATTTGTTTTTGTGTGTATGGTGTGATGAACTGATATATGATTCCTTTCTCCTTGCATATATGTTGGAAGGTATGACCAGTGTATTCTCTCCAATTGTCTGAGCTTACACTCTTCATTGTATAGCCCAACTGATTTTGCACTAGCTTCCTAAACTCATCAAATCTCTCGGACACTTTTGATTTATGAGTTAGAAAGTAAACCCAATATATTCGTGAATAAGGAAGTATATATTTCCATGTAGAGAGGGTATACTCATTGGACTACAAAAGTCCGAGTGAATCAGCTCTAACTTGGTCTTGGCTCTTCCTAAGCTGAACTTAGGGAATTGGAGTTTCCTTTGCTGGCATACATCATACATTCCTTCTTCCTCACTCACCTAAAGCATATGCTTAACTAAGGCAGAGGTTCTCTTCATAGCCTGATAACTAGAATGTCTGAGCCTTTTATGCCAAACTGAGACAAATTGTCAAATTTGGTACTCAAGGCTTGGTCTAAGTCAATCATAAAGGTTTTGTTCTTCATAGCTACCTTAAACTCTTTATTTTTATTTAAGTCTGCTATTGTGCATGCATTGTCTGAGAATGTAAGTATATATTTCTTCTCGAACAACTGTCCTACACTTAGTAGATTCTCACATAAGGAAGGAATGTATGATTTTGTTACCTCTTATCGTATGTATGACTATGTCTCATCTACCTTCCACATCCATGCAGCTTCCATTTTTGATCTTCACCTGTGTTCAAAATTTTTTTATCCAGGTTCTTGAACCATCTTTCACTGTAAGACATGTGGTTAGAACAACCACAGTCAACTACCCAGCCTAGCTTTTCCTCAAATGCACCTAGGCATGTAGAAACAAAGAGGTTATCACCTCATGATCATCCATTTTTTCACTGACAACATCAGCTTGTTGTCTCGGACCTCCTTGCCTTGGACCCCTTTGTCTCGGAAAGTTGGGTCGGACATTTTGTCTTGGCTCATAAATTTGTCTGCACACTCATTCCTACACATTCATTCAACATGACCTCTCTGATGGCATTTTGTACATAGTGCATCAGGTCTCCAGTAACAACTTGCTGGAGCATGTTTGAGCTTCTTGCAATGAAGACACAGTGGGAAGTTTCCTTTAGGTTGTGCCCTGTTGGGTTCTACTGTTGGAACATTTGTCATAAGCCTCAGACAATTTTATTTTGGATGTCTTTGTTGTTTGTTTGCTTCTTTGTCTGAAGTAGTAAGCATTCTCCAGAGACTTTTCCTTTCTTATCTGCCTCTTTTGCTCTGTAACTTGGAGGGCATTGATCAATTATGAGATACTAATCTCACTCAAGTTCTTAGACTCCTCTAGAGAGGATATTTTAGACTCGAAATTTTATGGTAAACTCACTTGAATATTTTTCACAATTTGTTGGTATTTTAACTCCTATTCTAGGACTCAGATTTGGTTCACGACCTTAAGTAGCCGATCAGTGAACTCTTTTGCATACTCGGGCTCCTTCAATTTTAGATTCTCAAACTCTCTTCTTAGGTTGAAGATATGCATCTGCCTCATCTTTGGAACTCTTCTTGAAGCATGTCCCAAGATTCCTTGGCTATTTCACAAGTCATGATTCTTGTGAATATGGTATCACTCACAAATTAGTGCAAAGCATTGAGTGCTTTGAAAAGCTTTAGTCATTTCCTGCTGATATAATTTTGTTTGAGCAAGATTTGGATTTTCTCTCAATTCTAGTTCTCCACCCACATTTCTGACATCGCAAAGGCCAAATTCCTTGATATATGCCTTCATCTTTATATTCTAAATAACATACTTTTGTCCACCAAAAATGGATGGTATTGCAGCTGAATAACTTAAAGAGGCCATTTGAGAAAGTTTTCGAATGAGGTATTATCTGAGTATTTTCACTCAGTATTTTTGGTTCACTCTTGTGTTGAGACTTCAAGATGATACAAGCAGCAACAACACTCAAGAAAGGTAGAGGAAAGGGACCTAACCCATACAACTCACCGGATCTTTACCACTCTTACACCAAATCTGTATGGTTTTTGGATGTTTGGCTGAGATTTTCTCAGAGAGAAAGGTAAAAGTCTTATCATTTCATTTCATTTTATTTATTGAGATATTACATTAAACCAAAACACAATATATTTGACATCCATATTTAAAATCCATATTGATAAAATCAACCTATCTACCAGATAGTGACATTTTCTTAGTACTGAGGAAGACAATTGTAGCTACCTAAAATGGGGAGGCATTTTGGATCATATCCAAACTTTATCCTTAAAATATTACTTGTTTGAGCTGCATGATTCTGCCTTACCTAAAAAGAGTAATGGTAGGTATCTTATTTTGTGTGATGAACCTCAATTTCCTCTTTGATGATTTTCTTGGTCATACCATTTGACCAGACATAGACTTCTGAGTTTGAATGTTGGCTGAGACTTTGGGTATGGTCAGACACTCCGCGTGTATGTCTCGATTATTTCGAGGAAAAGACTTCTCATACATGAATAGTACCCATGGAAAAAATGACTCAAACAATTATCATCCTTGGACATTTTATTCTCGGACATTCAACCTCAGACTTCATATTTAGCCATCTTACTTTCAGACACTTAGTATCACCATCAGACATTTTATCCTCGGACATTCAACCTCAGACTTCATATTCGGCCTTCTTAGTTTCGAACACTTAGTATCACCATCAGACATTTTATCCTCGGACACTTCTTACTCTTGGACATTTATCGTTGGATATATAAGCATCAGACATGTTGGCCTCAGCCATTTATACCTCAAACAGATGTTAGAGTCAGGCTTATTTTGAAGATCGGACATGCATGCATGTTTCCTCGAACATGCATGTAAGTGGAAAAATTGCCACCCTCTTAACAAGTTCCACAACTGTTCTATCATATTTCCTTCTTCATGGTCCTTAAAAGATGGTTCTAGTCCAAAAAAGACCACATCCTTGTAGAACTGGAGATATGTCGGTAAGTCATTAAGAGTATTATGTTAACATAAAATGAAAATGACTCAGCAAAATAAGTAAGAATAAAAAGAATAATAATAATAATATAACATGAAAATGAACATTCTATATTAACTAGCTAAGAAGGGAGTTGAGAAGATGAAAGCATTTAGACCATGTGCTACAATTGAGAAACAAACCAAATTGCTATATTATTCAATAAAGAACTGCTAAAACAATCACCATAGGTTTCATCAATCTCACTATATCTTGCTTCAAAGTTGTACAAAAGCTCTGCAGCATCCAATTTAGATTTCTCAGCACGTGATGTGTTTTCAACAGGGTTTTTACCTGAATCATCCACAATGTCAGGAGGAGAACCAGAACCATTTACAAAGCCATATCTCATTTTTGGACTGCAACTGGGGTCTGATTCTACAGTCCAATAAGATTTGAATGATGCAACACCATCACTTGATAATCTTCTTTCCCAATCTCCAAGACCATGAAAATTAAATAGAATTCGCATGGCTACAATTAGTATTGACATTACAATAGGAAGCCTCAGTTCATTTCTTGATTACCATAAATTTGGAGGTGTAGACCACTAATATATGCAAGATGCATGAGGTAGAACTTTTTTCCACAGGAAGAGATAATTTATGGAGATAGCATGAAGAGATTGCATAAAAGTTTAATGGAGATAAATCCAAGCAAGTGGACTCAGCAATTGATGCTACCAATGATTCTAACTTTTTCACTGAAACAGATTCATGAGGCCTAAACTTAAACTTGAACTTATAGGACAGGCTCTTGATGGCTTTCCAATGACATTTTCAATTTCAACAAACACCGCAAAGTATGGAAGCTTCCCTTCTAGTGACCTCTCTACAAGGTCTATTGGCAAAATTAATTTCCTAACAAGATGACAAGCCAGAGAAGAAATGGCTAAATAGAAAGATAATGGTATCCTCTTCGATCCTCAATGATCTAGAGCATATCATTATTAAGCATTGACCATAAATATCATGTGGTTCTGCCTTATATTTAGCTCGTATCTTAAAATTTGTTGGAGGTTCTCCCTAAACATAGGAAACTCAACAATTTTGAAACATGGTATATGAAGTGAGTAATTTTTAAACAAACTTTGTTCCTGAGTCTCATATTCGTGTATAGTCTCCACATCCCAAGCATCATCAAAGAGTCAAGTCCTGGTCACAAACTGCAACCATATATTGTCCCTACCAAGCCACAAATCAAAGGGTTAACCTTAAACTCCCTAACCAATGCCTCACATTGACACTTTATCATTAGCTGCAACCCAACAACATACGTAATCCTTGTCTCATTATAGTAATCCTCAAAGCTCGAAAAAACTTTTCCTGACGCAACCAAAATCCTCCGGCTCTTTTGGTCCTACAACATTGCTAAAGGGTCCCACATCGTAATCATACTTTTTTGTCTCTAGCCTATCACGCTTGGGAGTGTCATCGTTTAGCATTAGGGAGGCCCAAAATTGAGACTGGACAATAGAATTGAGAAGGAACTTGCATTGGGAAATGGGCTCAGCTTTGATGACAGAGGGGTTATGTTGGCACCGGTGACAGGCCATTTAGAGTGCACCGCCTATAACATAAAAGATTTGGCAATATAATTTTACAATAAATTATATGAATTCACATACATGTAACAATCAACGTAGTCTCACATGGAAAATTATCATTTTAATTCAAATCATACAATCACATTTAGAAGTATCAAATTAAATTCCAATTTTTCCATTTATTTACTCATCAAATCATTCACATGTAAGCCTAACACAACCTAACAAATCAACCTTAGTCATTGCATATATAGTATTCATGTATGTCCTAGTCATGGGCTATGTGCGTTGCACATTTGCTTGAGGCAATAATCATGTCAATATTGTTACAAAAATACAAAGAAATATTTTTGATTGATAATAATACATAATTATCCTTGTGAGATTAAATTCTTAAGAAAAGTACGTCGTCTAAGTAAACTAAAAGATGGGGAAGACAATCTAAAAATGCTCCTTGGTCATTTCTTTTACAAAGGAAAAAAAAAAAAGGGCTTGAAAATCCTAGCACTCAGTTTGTTAACACCCGTACTTGAGGAACTTTATAATAATAACCTTGCTAGTAATTTTGAGGTTTTGATTATTTTCCTTTTTCTTACTTCTGTATTTATAGCAACTTTGCTGCAATTATTGAGATCTTATGGTGACCTGTGTAATTTACATTTGAAATGTTTACATATGTTTAAGTGAAAAAATAAAAATCCAAATAAGCATTACAGATGGAGTGGTTGCCAAGACTTTTTTTATTCTTAAATAGTTCGTTCTAAATAGCACCCAACAACATATAGCAAAGCACCAAAGCCAAAAAAAAAATGAGAGAAATTTTCATGCCTTTTTAATGTAGACATGCATCAAAATTGATCAGGATGTCAAAAAACATGCCAATTTAATATGCTTAGAATAAAATGTCTGAGGTGGAATGTGGATGCCAAAGAAAGATTAGGGGGAATAAAGTAAATCTTTGAAGAGAAAATATAAATGATATTCATTCTAAGTACAAGTAGAAATCCAAGTAGAATACAAGAAAAAAATTACAGGATGGGAAAGAATCTAGAGAAAATATAAAAAGCAAATAAAGGAACCAAATTAAAAGAAGCAAGCCGAAATCCTTAGCATACTACATTTACATTCCTGGAATGGACATCAACTGCCTACCTACCTTTAATAAGTGAATATGTAAACACCATGGACAAGAGAAGTAATTGATAAATCTGTAAAATTGATTTTTCACGTTGCCTACATCTGGATGGATAATATAGCACACACAAATCTATGAAGAATGAAGCCTTATAATGGAGATTCCTTTGATGAACGGCACTACTAAAGGTTTTGTTAAATGTAACATATATATTGGCAGAAAAGAGAATAGAACCAGAATATAATAAATCATAAAATTAGAGAGGACTTTACATTGGACTTTCCAACATAAGCAATGAGGCATAATCTTCATCTTCTTTCTTTCCTTCCTCTTTCTTTATCAAGTAATCTTCAAACGCATAGAGAACGTTTCTAAAATTTCCTAAAGGACTTATTCCATTTACAAAGAAGTTCATTACTCAGTGACCCCTTAAGAAGCTAAATTTCCCCTATTCAATTAATTTTGAAGAACTAGAGGTTTCATAAAGAGAAAAAAGCCACAATGATAGTTATTTCATTCCACTTACAAGCTACATTTTATTTATGATAGTAATATTGTACAAAACGAAGTCTAAAATAAGATTGTAATATTAAGAATATTATTAAAGAATAACAAAACAAAATAATATTATAAAACATAGAATAATTTCTTTTTAAAAAAAATTATAAAATAAAAAGTGAGGAATTTGTATGGATACCCATAGTTGGGACCAATAATGAAATAAAGCCACCCAATTATTTTAATAGGTTATGCTCATGACCTCATCAACCCTATTCCTAAAAAATTCATTTTACCCGTTGTTTAAAAACAGACTAAAAAAATATGTTCCTTTTCCTTCTCCCTCCTCTCCCACTGTTTGTCTTCATTCTCCCTCCTATCCTCCTACAAATTCATAACCATTTCTTCCCCTTTTCGCTTCCCTTTGATTGTCTCCTTTCCTGTTTCATTGGATTCAGTGGCTCAAGTTAAGTGACCATCTCAAAGAGACCATGCAGATGTCCCGTCGAAGAAAGTATCAGCGCCGAAGCCCACCTAGTCAAAAATCATGGCAAAAAAATCCACCCAGCAAAATTGATGGCCAATCCCACTCCATTGGCAAATCCCACCGTGAAAAAACCATGCCAAAAGAATAGAGCCACTTTTCGTTGATATTGTAGAACCACCATTAATGCAAGCAAGGCACGAGCATGCCCAACACACCTCGCCGCCGAGTGAGACATCAAATTCCAACAGATTCGAGGTAAGTTTTTGAAATTTTAATACATTTGTTAAGTTTTCAATTCTTAGATTAGTAGTTTAGCTGTGAAATTTGCTCCATGGGCATAAGATTTGGTTAACTACACCGCGAATGGATTTTTTGGTTTTGAAACTATGCACCCTGCTAGTCAAAAAGCGGTGTGGATGGTGTTTTTCATGTCCTTGGAACAGCACACTGCCCATGGATGGGCGCTGTGTTGTGCCATGGGCAGTGTACATGAAAAACTTCACAATGCCCGTGCAACAACACACCACCCTTAGGATGGGCGGTATGTTGTTCCACGGGCGAGGTTTAGTTTGTCATATACACCATCGGTGGAACAACACACCCCCCTTAGTATGGGCAGTGTGTTGTTCTTCTGGCAAGGCCCAAGATAGAAACAACATGTGTTTCTATCTTGGGCCCTGCCTTTGGAATAACACACCGCCCATACTAGAGCTGGTTTGTTGTTCCACAAGCGGGGTGTACTTTTTCATATACACCGCCTGTCAAACTACACACCACCTCTAGTAAGGAGTTTGTTTCTGTCTTGGGCCTTGGGCGGTGGGTTTTTCCATGTTTATCATGTACTCTGCCCGTGAAACTACACACCAACCTTAGTATGAGAAGGATTGATGAAGAGAAGCATCGCAACAGAATTTTGTTCCACGTTTGTCATGTACTCTGCCTGTGAAACTATACACCAACCTTAGTATGAGAAGGATTGATGAAGGACAAGCATCACAACAGAATACAAAGCATCTTAAACTTTGAATTTGTGCTTGTGCGACTGTTGCTGAAATTGAATTTCTTTTTGCAAACAAACATTGTTATTTAGAAGTTATTTCATTTATATCTTTTAGTTTGTTGATATGACTATTTGCAAATCTTTTGGAATTCAGTACGTGGATGAACTATGCCCTTTTTTTTTATATTTTTAACCTTGGGTTGTCTTCAACCTCAAGTCTTATACTTATTCTCCATTTTTCTGGTTGTTAATTGAGCCTTCGAGCTCTTGATGCTAATGAAATTCCATTGCTCACTAGTTATTTCAATCTAATAGGGTGATTTGATTGATCTTCTATGACTTTCTATGCACATTATAAATTAATTTATGGTATTAGATAATATTACAATTCATAGATATGTATAGCACCTTAATTTAGAATACCAATAAATGACTTTCAAAAATAAGCACATAATTTGTTTGGTCTCCACAAACTTGACTAAAAGAACCATAATATGTTTCCTTTAATACATCACGAAAAGTTTCATCCATTTTCTAAAGTTTAGGATCCTATTTACCTTTAACCAAGAAAGTACCAAAATTTTTATTAAAATAAGTTAACAACAAAATAATAAATAATAATAATAAAAAGAAAATTGTGTAATAAATACTCATATTTTTATAAGAACATGTTTGAATTGTACGATGAGTTTCACCACTATTCTTGGATTGAAAGATTCTAGAATCCTGCAAAAACAAACATAAGTAATATATCAAGTTATTTTAAGGAAAATAATTCTTATGGAGCTATCAACTTATACTTTAAATATATAACTTTTTTGGGCTCTAAAAGCATCCACATTATAGTCAGGTTTTGATTTTTCACCAATGGCCACTGTAGAATTTGCTTCACATGCCATTTTTCTGGATTTCTACAAAATATAAAGTAATATTAGAAATAACAAATAATAGATAAATATGATATTACTTAAATGCAATAAGATTTTTTTACAAACATGCATTCTCTTTTCTTTAATTTTTTTTCCTCAGCAATTTGCTCCGTTTTAGATTGCTTTTTTTAAAAAGGAGTAAGGTCTTTGCTTTGAAATACCTACGGAGTAAGAACTTTAAACATCATTATGCTCTTTACCCTTTATTGTCTCATCTAGCATATTGGTGCTTTCATTCATTGGCAACTTCAATGTCATTTTCATTTTCAAATCATAAAATACATTCATTACCAAATTACACTTTTCATCCCTGTCAATTGCTAAATCCACAACAACACCAAAAGAATTGCACATCTTATCAAAATGACATACTTCAGGCATGACAGCCAAATCAATATAATTTATTTTCACTTTAGTATGACAATATTGTTTTATATCTTCCTCCATCGTCTTAAGATGTAAATATCCATAATATAAATTATTAATTTTTTTGTGAATTAGCACTAGGATTGCATGTCGACATAACATATCTAATAGGCATAAAATGTTAATGTTTTTATGCCACTTTTTATATTTAATTTAAGCTAGTTTATGATTAATTGTTGATGAAAAATACTTCCTTTACTGAGAAAAACATATCTGAAGACACACTTAGAATTTTTGTGCAATTCCAATTTCTAATGATTCCTGATTCAAGAGGCTTCAATGCTACAAAGTTTCATTGCAAATGGTTTGGTCAATCAGTGCCAATTTGATTTACAAATTCATCAGTTGCGGCAGATTTACACTGTCTCAGGAAAATGAGGATTTGAGTGTCTTTCTGATGTCCAAATTATGCGATCAATATATGCTTGGAAAGATAAGACACAGACCTAATGTTTTCAACAAAAATCACTGGATTCGGAGATCATTTGGTCAACCAAAGTGTACTTGGAATATTCCTGACGGTCATTGAAGATAAAAAAGGTAAGTATTTTGGTTTACTTGGATGCTTTTGATGATTGGACTGCCATGTCACCACATATCAGCCATGTGTCCGAATTCGCCACATCACATGACACATGGAAGGTCAAATTATTCTAATTATTTTAATAGGAATAATATTTGGGATAAAAGGAAGGGAAATATTTGGGATAATATTGATTATGATTCCTAACAAGATAAGGAAAGTATCTCTATCCCTAGTATGAACATGAGACATAAATACATCTTTACCCTTGAGGTAGCCGGCCATACTATGGAAGATAGAAGTTGGAGATTGAGTTTATATATTATCTCTTATATTCTCTAGGTATTAGAAGGGTTTTAGGGTTAAACCTCTCCTAAACATTCCCTATAAATACCATGCATTGTTGAAGGGAAAATACACCATTCACCACCATAACTCACGGTTGGATGTTTTTCTCTCTTCCTCACGGCAGCAAAGCTTTTCTCTTAGGTTCTTGTTCATTTTTTGTTAGTTAATTCATAGCAAATTTGTGCTACACAAAGCACGGTACAAGGAGGTTCAGCCAAGCCATTGGAGGAGTCAAACTTGCTACCTTGATCATAGTTTGGAGAAGCCAATGATTGAAGTTTGAAGGATAAATTCCAGCAGCCATCCATATTGGATTTGATTCTTTTTCTCTTTATTTTCTTGCTATTTAATCTATGTTATTTCTTTATTATTTGATGGATAATTTGGAAATGATGTGTCACTAATTTTTCTATGATGATTATGATGTAACCCTATTACAAGTATTTAGTTTCTAATGCATATTTAGTTTGATTCATGTTTAAGGTTAATATTTTATTGTAGTTCTTAATGCTTCCATGAAAAGGTGGATTGATTAAGTATTTATATTGGCTTAGAAATAAGGGATATAAGTATGGATGGGCAATAAAATACATGTTTATAGAAATATTGCATGCCTTAGTGACAACTTTCACAAGATCTTATTGGGTTTGCATGTCTTAGGGCTTAAATTTCCGTATTTAGATTAGAGATAATTAAATACGATGTGCTTGCTAGATTAGAATGCATTGAGAAATCAACTTCTAGTCATTTGTGGTTAAAGGGGGGTTAACCTAGGAATCTATATTGCATTAGGACTAAATATGAGTAATAGTGGTGAAGTCATAATCCTTGTTTTCTTAAAATCTTGATAAATTACTTGCTACCTCGCTTTTGTTTTTATTATTGCTTTCATTTTAATTCATGCTTGGTTACACAACAACAATCTTTCAAAAAAACTCTCTATTAATTTTCAAAGTTTAATTTACAATTGATTTATTTTCAATACTAGAGACATTATTCCTCGTGGGATCGATATTGATTTCCTTTCTAAAAGGAATCCACTTTATTACTTGTTGATTCGTACACTTGCGAGTTGATCTAAAATATACCACAACAATATCTCTAAATTCAGACAATCAAAAATTGCAAGCAACCTCAAATTTCTCCTCATTGAAGCACACTATGAAGAAAATACACTAACTATTCTTTCCCGTCATCACATCTACATTAACTTCAAACTCATATGGCTTTACTGCAATTTCTTTACTTGATGCTAACTCACAATAATTTGTTCTAGCCAACTCTTGTTGATATTCTTTGAACTTTGTAGTTGTATAAACACTTTGATAATATTTCTCAATGTCATATCGAAAGGGATCCAAGAATTGGAACAATTGAAATATTCATGATTTTCCTTTTCAAATTTATCTCTTAAAACATTATCATATTGTTCTACAAACTGTTTTAAAGAGGTTTTTGAATTCACATATCGATGCATTCGTTCTTTCACTATGTTGTGCAATAGATACACTTACCCATAAAGTATCCTTTACAAATTTTGGCACTCATCATTGTTTCTCGTCATACAATCCAGATAACGGGTCATTGGCATGAAGAGAAAGACATGGTAATGAATCTATTCCATGGATCTTTGAATTCAACTTGTGATAAAGATGAAACTTGATAGTCTCAAACTGCTTGTAGGCTTTCAAATTTTCAAGTAATTTTTTACTATATACCACATGCACCACCTATGTTGTACATGAGAAAAACAAGTTCAGTTGCTTTTTTTGCATAGAAAGATTGTAATGCATATCAAATTTTCATTCAATTAAACAAAAATAATAAACTAATGCATAACAAAGTTTAATAAAAACTAAACTTCACTAACTGCAAATTATATTTTAATCTAATTAAACAAAAATAACAAAAGTTATAAAGACTAAAGTTCTTAAATTAAGGCCCAAAAATTATAAGTCCACATATTCTTATTGATTCCCTTCCCTATCTTACTCATCATCATCGAATGTCATATTCTCTGACTCTTGTTCATTAAGTGAGAATTCTGCAAGCTTAAAAGTCGCATGGCTATCCAAATCAACTTGATCTCCACCTAAAAAATTGATGCAATATATAAACAATTAAATTCAATAGTACTTAAACAATTGATAAAAAAAATACATATTAATAATGATAAAAAAGATAAAACAAAAATACATAAGTCCTAATATTTTGCTAGCCCCTCTTTGTACTCCTCTTCTTTCCTTGACATTAGGCAAAGATTACAGTGCACAAAAACAAGGTCTTTAGCTCTATTGGTTGCCAATTTATTTCTTTTCATACTTTGAATGTTGGAATACATGCTCCAATTTCTCTCATAAGAAGATGAAGATTTTGGTTGTTAAAATAATTTAAAGGCTAAAGCTTGCAACAATGGTGTAGAAGAAGCACCATAAGTAACCCACCATCAAAATAGTTCTTCAAACATTCTTGCCTAGCATGTGGCCAATTGAAGTAGTGAGATCCACTTGAGAAAGCTTCATATTCAGCATAAACTTTCCTTACATCATTTAAATGTTGAAACATCCCCTTGAAACAGTTGCTTTAATTGGTAAACCACTTTTGATCCTCATGCAGTGTATCCTCTTAACTCCGTTATTCCTATCTTGAAGCCTAGCCTCGTAATAATATTTAGGAATCAAAAAATGTGTCATACAATGTAAAAATGTGTCAAAATTTGGTGAACAACATCAAAAAATATTGAACTAGCACCAATTAAATTTTTCCCTTCATGGTCAAATATAATTTTTTTCACACTTTCAATCATAACATTCCACATATCATAAATTAAATGGAGAACAAAAGTATTAGAATCAACAACTTGTAACATATTAAGTATAGGTTTGGTATAATACAAAAAGCAATCTAAATTATCCCACCACCCATCATTAACTATGCATTGTTTTACTTCATGTGCTTTACTTTCAATATTTGCATCCCTCTAAACTCTCTAGTCATAATCCATCACCATTTTCTCCAATGTTGTCTTTACTTCTTTTAGATGTATATTCATTACGATACTTTATGCAAATCTTGTATCAGCCACCATTAACAATCTTATCTTAGATTACTTGTTATATATGTTGGAAATCTATAAACATATAATGGGATAATACACATAAATGTGCATATTAATTAATCATACTATCTATATCTCATGTTATTTAATAGCATGTACCAACATACCATTCACCATAGCCTTATTAGAATTTTCTGTCATTGATTCCTAATGGTTATGGAACTTGTAAAACAATAAACAGGATTATTGAGACTATTATGAAACTAACACTCTCAACCCTCTGCTCATTTTGACTAGGTCAAAATATAATTTGTGTATTTTTAAAATAATGGTCATCATCTCATATTTATAACCCACACAAAATAATAATATAATTCCAATAACAATATATTTTATTGAGATAAGTCCAAAATCCGTTATGATTTTATTGAGAAAGAGTTATCATGTTCTATTGGTCTAATGGGCCTACCACAAAAAAAATGATTTCAATTGGCCTCTTTACTACTAAATTTCGTTATTAGAACACCAAATTACAACAAGTGAGTTCACCTGATTATACCTAATCCACAATGCTATTCTAACATTCTCCCACTTGGACGACCCAATCATCAAACTTCAATCAATTCTCATTTACCATAAAATCTTTCACAAAACAGACACGACAAATTCAATTAAGCATATAGAGTACTCACAGAGTGCAACAATACACATAACCTAGATCCCAGAGATTCAATATCAATAAATTTCAAATAATAACCATCACCATTTGAATCATGCATATATAGTATCAATGGGATACAACAATATACGCAATCTAATACCAGAGATTTACAATAGCACTAGTGGATCAAACATTCACAAATTCAGAGATCAAACATCTCAAACAGTCTATTTCAAGGAGTCAATAGACAATATGTGTGCATATATTCATATATAATATTGATCCACTTCTATGGATGTATTGTTCAACAAGGAAATACTATATATGATCAACAACACGTTCAACAATACAGATTATAATGCTCGCACTAATCCAATCCAGTCTCAATTGTTTAACACTCTCATGTAAGATACATGCTCTTGAAAGATACTTACAGTAAAGCTCTTGGTTAGTGAATCTGCCAACATGTCATAAAGACGCATGTACCCAATAAATATGAGGCTCTCTACCACTTTGTCCTTCAATTTATATATATAATTTCACATCGATGTATTTGGCCGTAGATGTACTCTTAATATAATTGGAGAAAGTCACTACTACACAATTATCATAATACATCTTTATTGGCATCACAATGGAGTCAATAACACCTAAAGCATGCACAATTTTCTGCATCAAACAGTCCAAACAATTGCTTCAAAACACACAACATACATTCTGCATCTACAAATAAAGACACTGCAACAATCTCTTTGGAAACCTTCCAAAACACAACTCATCATACCATGATACACCAAACCCTAAAAGGTTTTTTTTACTCTTCACTACTGAAACCTAACCAGTAGAATAATTATTCACATTGAGCTTTTTTCAAAATTCTATCAATATAGGTTCTTTGAGACATCATTAGCCATTTCTTGGAGAATCTTTATCTCCTAATAATAAGGCATTTCCAAGGTTTTTCTGTATCAAAACATTGGTTGAACAACATTCAATGTGTCTCCATTAATAGGTTAGAATTATTGGACATAAACAGTATGTCACCAAATATACTAAAACATAAACAAAAAAATTGCTCTTATTGATCTCTGCCAGAATTACTGGATTCAAACAGCATGTCACCACATACAAATCATATGTATCAGGCTGCTCCCACTGACCCTCTATAACATTCTCCGATAATCAATTATGGTGACGCCACTAAACATGAGATATACCACTACCTCGAGGCTTGCTTAGTCTATAATTGACTTATTGGGCATACAAATAAAATATTCATTTCCCACTTGAAGCCAATTTGTTGGATCATATAAATGTCCTTACACAAACATCCATTCAAACTAATTCTAGCATCCATTTGATGCAACATCAAGTCAAAATAAACCACACAGTAGGTATCATATATACATATATATATAATAGGTCTACAAACTGCCTACCAATATGTTATGCATGATGCATACATGCCTTTGATTTAAAATATAATTAAATATGTAAACCCCAAAGTCAACATAAATAATATTGGCTATGCACGATGTAAGCATAAATTAATGTGCAACTTCAATAATAGTATGCAACATATTGAATAAACATGAACAAGCTCTGATACCATCATAGGAAATCTATAAATATCTTATGGGATAATACACGCAAATACAACAGACTAATTAATTATCCCATCTAGATCTCATGTATTTAATAGCATGTATCAACATATTGTTCACCATAGTTTGATATCATTGCTTGTACACATGTAAAAATGGTTAGTGAGAGCCTTGAATTGGTACAGGATCAAAGCTGAGAAGTTCATAGAAGAGAAGATGGAGGACTTAGAGGATCGGATGCCAATGCGTGGGGGCATTAATTCGTGCATGTAGAATTCATAGGAATGTTAAAGTTGGAAATTGAGTTTGGAAAAAGCTATTTTATATAGAAATAGTTGATTATAGTACTCATGTTCTTTTCATAATATGTATAAGGAAGCTAGCTAGGAAATGGAAGCAAAGAAAGTCAAGAAAATAATATCATAAGCCAGAATGAAAAAAAAAAGGTGCAGTGTGATACAGGTAAATGGCTTGGTTGAACAATTTCTTATTGGTGATCTTTTTCACCCCACAAGCACAAAAAATAATTGAGATTCTTGATTCTTTTTTCAAAAGGGTGAATGTGGAGGACATTTGATGCCGACGCGTACAACCATTTTTTTTTTGTATGTTTGCTTAATTTGGGTCCTAATAAACTTAAAACCATACCAACCTAACCATCTTATTTTGGTAGATAATAACCATGTGTGGACTCTAAGCAAGATGGTAGTTTGGTGTTGTTGGATGATCTTTGAAATATTACTTCAAATAGAGACTTATTTTGTAAAGTTGGTGTGGTTAGTCTTTAATTAAAAGAGTAACAGTTGTAAAAGCAGAGGACCAAAATTTATTGAGCATACCAGTTTGAGATATGTGGCATTGGTGAAAGCAGAGGATCAAGATTTTTGCCTAATATACCAAAATGTAATACACAGTGAACATGTTTAGACATAGAGAAAACTAGAGTATGTAACCATGCCATTGATTTCATATTTTAATTAAAGATGTAAACCCTAAAGTCAACACAATATTGGTTATGCACGATGTAGACATAAAATAGTATGCAACCATTGAATAATAGTATACAACATATTGAATAAACATGAACAAGCTCTGATACCATTGTTGGAAATCTATAAACTTATTATGTGATAATGCAATGGACTAATTAATTTTCACATTTAAATCTCATGATATTTAATAACATGTATCAACATACCATTTACAATAATCTGATTAGTTATTCAATAAATAGTAATGAAATACTATGATTGATAATAAATTACGAATTGTTTGCAAATCAGCCATTAAATCAACAATGAATATATTGAAGTGATTTTCTTATGGGTGACAAATATTCTTAAAGCCAAATTCAAGTTATGTTCCACAAAGGGAATCAAAAAGATGTGAGAATACTTGGTTTCAATGTTTACCCTGCAGCCTTGTAATTGCTTGCATTTCCAGTAATGATCTGAACAATATTAGCATCTCCAATCTCCTTGATCACTTGTAGAATCAAAGAAGCCACATACTCTCTATCTATTATATTTCCACATTCATCAATTGAGTTAAGAAACATTGCTCCACAAAAAGATGTAGCCATCATGTGGATAAGAGGCCTTATTTTCCTATCTGACCATCCATCAAAAACGATTGAAACTCTTTTCTTCCTCCATGAATCCCTTATTTGTTCAAGTTTCATGTAAATATGTTATTTCTCTTATGCAAGAAAAGTTGATCTTAATTTGTTATAAGTATGAGGATTATAACTTGCCAAATTGTTGTTTGCTCGTGTCCTTTGAGTATTGCCTAAAATAAAGAGACTTTGCAAAATTGAAAGGTAATGCACTAATGTAGAACATCCTACCAGCCTCTTTGTCAATCGTATCCCATTGTGTAATATTGAAAGATTTCTCCAAAGACCCAACCACTATTCCTTTTCTCTTTTTGTGTTGCAACAAATTTGAACCACTAAGTAAAGTGACATACTCTACTTTTTTTTCTTCTTTTTTTTTTTCAATCATCATAAAATTTCTTTCTTTCAGCTTGCTCATGCTCTTTTTTTTATCACTTGAAGTAAATCACTAGTAAGAGCCTTGTAACATTCAACCCCTTGATTTGGAAGATTAAGCAAATGTGCTTTTATCTTTGAATATGAACCCGTTATTTTTTTGCTACAATAGTTGCTTTAATTTCTACCTCTACCAACAGCTGTATTAAAAATATTGACATGGTTCCATAAAGGTTTATCATCAAATTGGAATATGATAGAATATGGTTGTAATGGTAGTTATCCCATTTCTCCTACCTCTAGTGTAGATTTTGATGGATGCATTTGATGATCTAGTGAGTATTAATAGAGGGGAAACATAGTGGGTTTGGGATAACTTCTTCCTACATTATCCTTATTTGTAATAGTATTATAGACATCTTATCTAGCCAAGTAGAAAGTATTTTGTAAGATATATGTTTTGCCATGTGTACATGAATACTAGAATATGGCTAAATTGCTTATGGATTTGGCTAAAGCAATGTATTCATTTAATTTGATATATACGCATATATTTATACATATATATATAAATACTAATGTAGGGGATAATTCGTTCTAAACACGACAAATCGATAATTTTCTCAAATTTGATAAATGCTATAATTGAATATGGCTCAAGATACTCACTATGATTATCTATTGATATGTTACAAAGACTACCATCCATTACAAGAAAAATGATATTTAGCTACCAATGTTTCAGTAACCATTCTATTTTATGTGCTGAAAGTGATTATCACCGACAAAATATTGGTCATAAAGAGGAAGGTAGCTAATGTTTAAAAACTTTTAGAACACTAAAATCAGCAACCAACAAATTGGCCATTGATGTTGGGTTTCAGTGACCAAATAGAGGCATGGTTGCTAAAGGTTGATGCTGAAAGCAATACCCACCAATTTTTATGGCAAGAATTGAATTTTCTTGCAACCAAATTATTTTGGTCAGAAAAAATAGAAATGAGAGACCAATGTTTGATCGTTGATACTTTACGTAAACCAGAGATGAATTATTGGTCGCTTAAAAAAGGAAACAGAGACCAATATTTGGTTGCTAAAATTATATACTAAAAACCAATTGTTTGATAGCAAGTACTATAATCGGGGATCACTGTTTGGTCACTAAAAAAGAAGATAGATAGCCCTAAGTCATTGGTCATTTATTTCAATTTTAAGCTACAAATATGTTATTTGGATGCTAAAGGTCTACTTAGTAAGATAATTGAATTTTTAAGAAGTACATACCAATGACATTTAGCGACCAAAATTTTAGAGACCAAGTTACTTTGGTCACAAAAATCAAGGTAGCTAATAGTCCAAAAATATTGGTAGATCACAATTAGATACCAACAAATTAGTCGTTGATCTCCATTTCTAGAGTCTAAAAAGATTTGGTCGCTAAAGATTTGTGCAAGAACCAATTTTCAGGCTTTTTTCTAGTAGGAATTGAAAATTTTAGCACCCAATCTTTCTTCATCACTAAAAAGCATATCAAAGACATTGCAACCAAACTTTCAGTGACCATGTTATTTTTCTTTTCTAAAAGTAATTATCAACGACCAAAAGTTTGTCACAAAACGAAAGGTAGCTAGTGGAAAAAAAATTTGTGGGCTATAATTAGCAACCAATTAATTGGTCATTGATTTTGGTCTTCAGCGACCAAATAGAGATTGGTTGCTAAAGGTTGATGCAGGGAACAATGCCCGTGCTTTTTTCTACGACAAGAATTGGAATTTTTGCAACCAAATTATTTTAGTTGCTAAAAATAGAAATCGGAGACCAATGTTTATTTGTTGATACATTACAAAAGTTTATAAGTAAAAAGAAGTAATTGGAAACCTTTTAACTACCAACCAGTTCTGGTCAGTGAAAATTTGAATCAACGACGAAAATTTTGGTCGCTAATGTTGATTTTCAAATACCAAATTGTTGGTGTAAAACACAACAATCAATCGTCTCAAGTGTGCGAGCGTGCCACTTCGAACCTATAACAGTCCAAAGAAAAATAAAGTGTGCAACAATTAATATCAAACTTAATCAAACGATTGTATTAATTATAGAGAAAAAAATAATTAAAGGTTACAAAATGCCTTTCAGGTCAAAAGAGTTTTAAATAAATTTTTTAACTTAAACACTTTACTACTCGAAGTAAATTCTAACGAGAATAAACTAAGTAGTCTATGTTTCTAGTGTGTGTTGATGCGTGAACCTTTTCTCAATGTTAAAGAAACTTCGATTTATAAGTGAAGAAACTCAAGGATATTTGCTGCACTTCCGATGTAGGACTTTTTCTTGATTTCAACTTCCAAATGCAATATTTATACTTGTACAACTTCAATCACTTTTCATCTTTAAACAATGTGGGACAAGTATAAATTCACTTAAAATTCACAAAAAAAATATTTTGAATAAAAAAAATATAAATTTACAAAATTTAAGTATATGATCCAAACATTGCCCTCATTGCTTTGTAATTTTGTGGTAACAATTGCAAAGCAATATTTGACCAACTTGCATCTTTCTGGTCCTTGAGCCGATTCTAATGTTTCAAATAATATCTATGCCACACTTTTAATTTTGATCCTCATGAAACATTGATGCGTAATAAATAACCAATATATTGAAAATAAATCATATTCAGCATCATTTGGAAGATTCTTTTATTTATGGCCTATTATGGTCGTAATATTCTCCAAAAATTGGCTCCTTATTCATTTTTGGCAGTACTGATCTTCCTTCCAAAAATTTCATTATTTATTTTCCTTTTTTAACTTCCAAGCTGCATTTTCCCATTTTTTTCTTTATTCGGCAAACGAGAAATATATATGTGTTTTATACAACAATACATGATACAAAATCTAGCCAACACCAAACAAACTCCAACCTTGCTGCAAAATCTTCACGTCCAAACCCTCCATTTTTGCTGCAACCCTCCTTGGTAAGTGAACAAAAAAACTATTGTAACATCCCGTTTCGAGAAAAAATAATAAAATTTTCAAGTTTGACCAGTTTGACTTTTAGTGGGCTCGGAGTTGACTTTTTGTGTGAGCGTGCTATGGTTTTGACCGGGGTACCGTTGTGTAGAGCTAGTCGATACGAGTTCGTAGACTAGCAGCACGCTCGATTCGGAGTTAAGACCGAGAAGTTATAGTTAAATTTGTGTGAGTGGCAATTTGGTAATTTGGTTGAGACTGGACTTAAAAGGACGAAAATGCCCCTGTCTGCATCCTTAAATTTTGGCCAAGTCTGGAGATTTCCAGACCTTACCCGCGTCACTTCCGCCACCCCCGCGCCTCCTTTCTTCCGCCGGTAACGGCCGTTTCCGCCACCGGATCGGACCGGCTCCAACACGAAACTTGAAGCCGGCAACCTCCTCTTCCTTTCCCCACCGGTGGTTCGCCGTGAAACCACCTGGATCGCCGGAAATCGCAACAAAACCGAGAGCTCGTGAACAGTTTGAACAGTCGCGACACCACCTTTGGCCGGCCATATCTCATTGTTCCGGTGGAGTTAAGGAGAGTTCTTGGTACCGTTGGAAAGCTGGTGCGACGATCTACTTTTTGGTACCAAGTTTGACGCCGGAAACTGCCGGAGCACGCCGGAAAACCGCCGCAAAGTCTCGGAAAAACCACCCCGAGGCAGTCACCTTTCCGGCTAGATCTACTCCGATCGCCGGCGAGTGGGACGACACAGCCACCACCATCGGACTCAGAACACGCCGGCGACCAGATCTGCACTTTCCCGAGCTCCGACGACCACCACACGCGCCCCACGCGCCGCCCACGCGCCGCCGTGACCGAGCTCCACGCGCCGCCGCCGATCTCCACCTTTTCCGGCGAGTGAGTGCTCACCTCCCGTCCCAACGCGTTCCGGGGGTCGTGGGCAAGCTTGCTGTCCAGTCAATTTGACCCAATTTCGGTCGGATTTGGAAACGCCCAATTCCGGTTGAGGTCCGATCTTCCGGGATCGATTCCGATCAATTGCTACAACGAATCTTGAAATTGAAGGTAGATTCTCGTTCCTTGCATCTTCAATTTCGTTTCGGTATAAAGTTTGTTGAAATCGGACTTGAAACGGAAAAATCCATTGAATTTAGGGATTTTTGCCGATTAAGGGCATTTTTGTAATTTTCGAAAATATTGGGATATTTTCGTAATTACTGAAAATGTTGGGCAATCTTAGTATTTAGTGTTTTAATCTTGTATTTGGAGGCTTAGAGGATTCTACGAGCCTTTGGTTAATTTTTCGGTTTTTTTTAAAAGTTATTTTCGGTAAATTCTTTTAGGTGCTCGTACGCGATCGAGGGCTGGACCGGAGATCCAGCAGGAGCACGCTTCAGACCGGTGAGTGTATTTATTTTCTAAATCATTTGGGAATATATGCTATATTCGATTTCATTTATATTAATTTGTTTTGATTAAATTTTCTTGTGCATTTAAATTAAGATTATTAAATATGTTTTATGATGATTTAAATATTTGCATGAGTTGATTTTATGATTTGATAGATTTCATATTTATTGGAATATTTATGAAATTTGTGTTTTAATTGGTTGTTTAGCGAATTTGAAATGTTTTGGAGATTTTACGATATTGTGGAAATTTGGTGATTTTAAAGAAAATTTTGACTTTGTGAAATTTAAGAAAATTTTGGGGCAAATTTTTAATATTCGATCTAATTGTTGCATTTCATAAATTTTGTTAAATAGAAGATTTTGGAAAATTGTTTAAAAATAAAAGGATTTGAAAAATTGATGATATCATGGATGATTTTATAAATGATTTTGAGGAGTACCACACTGTATCGAGATGTACCGAGTTATATGAGTTCTATGCGCGCTATTATTATTATTATTATTATATATGTCATCCTCTGCTGCGGACACGTGTCGAGAGAGAGATGATGAGGATCCTGCCATGACGGATTTGGGACGCCGATTCGTTGTGATGACTGAGCCCCCCTCCCCCACCTGAGACGCCGTCAGGACGCTGAGGGTCACACGGCACGATATATGCTGTGGTACCGGTTGATTTTATGATGGTTCTGATTCATTGCGGATTTTATGCCGGATTTGGTTTTATATTGATTGCTGATTTGTACCGGTTGATTTTATGATAGTTCTGATTCATTACGGATTTTATACCGGATTTGGTTTTATATTGATTGCTGATTTATACCGGTTGGTTTTATGATGGTTTTGATTCATTGTGGATTTTATACCGGATTTGGTTTTATATTGATTGTTGAGTTTATACCGATTTGGTTTTATATTGGTTGGTTTCTGATTTTAAATTGATGGATTGATTTTATGGATTGTGGCCTATGGCCTTTGGTTTCAGATTTTGACCCATTTGCTTGATCGTTTATGAAATTGTGTTTGACCATCAATTAATTATTATGGATTTCATTTACGTTTTTAGTGTTTGGTACGTGATTTCGATAATTGTTTTAAATTACGTTTTCGCCCCTAAACCGTTTTTATTGATTTAATGATTTGGGGTAAACCGAGGGTTTTGCGAAATGATTTTCAAAACGGGGAACCTTTCAACTGAGTGACGTGAGGTTTGAGTGTAAAGGTTTTAACGGCTGAAATTGTATTTTGTAGTTATCTAGGAGCACTCACGGAGATATTTATATCTCACGTTTTGTTATTTTTACTTCGTTCCCTAGGTCCTAGTTGCAGGTTTCCGTGGACTACCATCGGCATTTCGCATCGGCATCGCATCCGCTTATCGCATCTGTTTATTACTTCTTCTTATGTATTAGACTCTGATCTTATTCTGTTCATGTTGGATTTGTATTACTTATATTTTTGTTTATCGCTCTTAGTGGCTCTGTCATTCCCACCTACTTCATACATTGTTTCTTATTTATTCATTATGACTCGTTGATTTATTGTGGTGCTTATTTTATCTACTTTTCGTTCATATCTTATTTACTATTCGTCCCATTATTGTTTATTTGTTTACTTGATTATTACTCCCTTTCGGAGGAGGATTCTGTCGGTTGCCCCGAGGGGTTCTGGTGGAATCTTCCTCAGGCGGGGCCTCTCCGGGAAATCCGGAGGGATTTCCGGGGCGGATCCTGTCAACTATACTCATGCATATATATATGTTTTTTGTCATATTTATAGTGGCTTGTTTTCAGTTTTTTGTCACTGCAAAAGCTACAAGAACCGAGTACATTCTTCGATCAATCATATATTTTACTGACAAGTAAGCAAATAAAGATCCCTTTATGCCAACTGCCATGTTTCTTTGTTTTTCATTATTATTTCTTTTCTTTGCAAAACATTCCATGTATATCCTATTCGACGGTCTCCCACGCAAATGAGAAAAAACATCGATCAATGGCGAAGGCTCATCCCGGTTTCTAGCAGAGGCTCATCCCAGCGATTGGCCACTCGGTTGATTCCACGGCGGGCAAAACTGGATTCACATGGGCGGGGTTGGTTTCGCAGTGGCGGCGTTGACGAAAGTTCGTTGAATTTCACAATAGTTACGGCCATGGAAAAACCAGTTTGGACACATGAAGGAGATGAAATCCATACATGATGTTTGAAAAATGGGCTTGGCTTGGCTAGGCTTGGATCTATAGTTGGAAGTGAGCTTGAATGGGCGCAGACATGCAGCAGCTCGAAACGGGCTGAATTTTGGACTTGGACCTATAGCAGCTGAAAACGGGCACACGGGCTTGGCAATGTGGGCTTGGACGCTTGGGTTTGACACACAGGCTAGACTCAACTGGACGTGGGCTGCTTAAAGACAGGGCTGGACTAGAGCTTACACATATTGGGCTTGGCCTGCTGGCAAGCTGAACGCGGGCTGCATGGAGACTGGGCTGAATTAGAGCGCTTGTAACGACCCGAATTTCGCTCACTTTTTTTTTGTGAATTTGGACTAGGTTGACCATATGGAAGCTTGATGTTGACTTTTTGTTCTAGCATGTTTTTACTCAACCCTTATCAAGCTTAGTATAGAGGACGTCGCCACGAGTCCATAGACTGTCGGCACTCCTAAATCGGAGCTCTAGATTTTTTAGTTATGGTCCATCAAAGTTGTATTTTAAATTCTGGATCAGTTAAAACTTATTTGTACTCTTTTTAATCTCTAACTGATGCATTTCAGTACCTTTTAAGCGTTTTAATTCAAATAAGTATGCTTTATAGCTGTCAACAGCTGCCAACCACTAAAGAGAGCACTTTTGGTCTTTAAATGTCATTTTCACATACACTTTTCTTCATCCCCGAGTTGTATCGGCATGAGAGGAGAGAGAAAGTGAACTGTAGCGTAACCGACTTTGACCAGCCATGTCTCTCTTTTATGATGGAGTTAGGACGCGTGTTGGGTACCGTTGTAAAGCTTGTGAGACAATCAACAAGTTGGTACTAATTTTGATCCCAGAAAATGGCAGAAACACTTCGGAAAATGGCTCCAAAGTGACGGAAAAACCACTTAGAACAGTCACCACCTCCACCATGATCTCCTCTGTTTTTCGGCGAATGGCACGACATAGCCACCACCACAAGATCCAGAGCACGCCGAAGACCTCGTCTACATCTCGCCGAGCTCCGACTATCTTTTTATGCGCCGTACAAGCCTCCCCGATTTGCTGCAACTCGACCTCAAGCGCCACCACCGATCTCCTCCACTGCCGATGAGTGGTGCTGCACCACCTCTCCAGAAAGTTTCCTCTAGTGCCAGTGAAGCTAACCCAAGGCTCCCATTCTACCTCATCCACCTTTAACACCTTCGTCGGACTCAATCTTTGGCCGAAACTTCATCCTCTCCGGCAAGGTGAACTGCAACGAGTGGATGCTCATCACCGGTCCTAAAGTGTTACTTGGATCATGGGCAAGCTAGTTGTGTTGTCAATTTGATCCAATTTTGGCCGGATTCGTAAATGCCCAATTTTGGCCAAGGTGCGATCTTCCTGGGTCGATTTCGATCATTGGCTGTGAGGAATCACCAAATTGAAGGTAATTTCTGGTTCCTTGCATCTTTAATTGCATTTCGATAGAAAGTTTACAGAAAACGAACTTGCAACGGAAAATCCCAAATTTCAATCCAAAGCCTGAATTCGAGATTGAAATCAGAATGTTTCAAAATGAAATTGAGTGAAATTGGGCACTCAATTAGGTTGCTAGAGGTCTTAGGAACATAGCCCAATGTTCAATTTCTGTTAATTTTGGAGAAGTCAAGAATCCTAAATTTTAGGGTACTTAGCCGAAAAGGGTATTTTCATAATTACTAAAATTGAAGGGAAATTTTAGTAATTAGTGTTTTAATCTTGTAATTAGGAACTCAGAGAACTCTTCTAAGCCTTTGGCTAGTTTTTCGGCAATTAAAACAATTTTTGGTGAATTTTTTTTAGGTGTTCGTGCACAGTCGAGAGCTGGCCTGGAGATCCAGCAGGAGCACGCATCTGATTGGTGAGTGCATTTATTTTATAAATATTTTGGGATTATATACTATTATGTTTGAATTGCATTTGATTGGTTTCGATTGGATTTTATTGTGCATTTAAATTATGCTATTAATTATATGATACATGGATTTAAATGATTGCTCAATCTAGATTTTATCTGTATTTGTGATTTTAATGGAATTCATATTTATTTGGAATAAATATGAACTTTGTGTTTTAAATGGTTATTGGAGATTTATGAAATTTTTATATTTTTCGTAATTTTTAGAAAATGGTAATTTCAAAAAAAAGTTGTGGTTTTTCTAAAAATTAAGAATTTTTGGGGCAATTTTCTAATAGTTGAAAGATTTGAATAATTTGGTGAAATTTTCCAAAATATAAGATTTTGGAAAGCTGTTAAATTTACGACGATTTAAAATAAAAATGATTTGAGAAATTTATGAAATCCAATGATGGATGATATCGGAGATGATTTTGAGGAGTATCAAACAGTATTGTTATGTTGATTGAGATGTATTGGTTATTATACATGCTATATTTATTTTTATGCCATCCTCTGTTATGGACACGTGTCGGGAGAGAGATGATTAGGATCCTGCCATGACGTATTTGGGACGCCAATTCGTTGTGATGAGTTATACCCCTTTCGCCTGTGACGCCATCAGGACGCTGAGGGTCACATGGCACGATACTAAAGTGTGGTACCAGTTTTTGATATATGACTGTTGATTTATGGTTTTAGATTGGTGGTTTTTGAACTCACAAGTTGTAGCCCATGGTATTTGATTTTAGGGGTTGTGGCCCATCTACTTGGCATTTTATGAGAATATGTTTGACAAATTATTTTTTTTAAATGTTTTATAAAATTATATTTATGGTTCTAGTGGTTGTTAAATTATGCTTTTGCCCCTTAATTGTGTTATATTGATTTAATGATTTTTGGGAGTCAAACCAAGGGTTTTGTGAATTTATTTTCAAAACGGAGAACTTTTCAAAGAGTGACGTGAGGTTTGAGAGTAAAGAATTTCACCTACTGGATATATTTTGTAGTTACTTAGGAGCACTCATTGAGATATTCATATCTCACATTTTGTATTTTAACCTCATTCCCCCAGGTCATAGCTGCAAGTTCACGTGAGCTACAGTCGGCATCGCATTCACACATAGCTTCCGCTACTATTTCTGATTTATGTAATAGACTATGTTTCCTTTATTCTGTATACTCTCGGATTGTATTATTTATATTTTTATGTCTATCTCACTTAGTGGCTCTGACTTTCCACCTACTTTCCAAAAGGTTTTAATATTTTGGTATGACTAGCAGTTTATCATTTAGATGCATGTTTTATTTATTAATTATATCTTATTTATTGTTTATTTGTTTCATAAACCCTCTTTTGGAGGAGGATTCTGTCAGCTAATTCGAAAGGTTTTGGTGGAATCTTCCTCAAGCAGGGCCTCTCTGAATAATCTGGAGGGTTCTCCAGGGTGGGTCCTGTCACTGCGAGCTTAGATTGGACTTGAGCTTGTTCAGATCGGGCTTGGAGCGCTGGCAGGCTAGAGGCAAGCTACATGGAAACTGTGCTGGACTGGAATGCAAGCTTGGATTGGACGACAACGCTGCAGGGATGGAGGTTGGACGAGCAGAATGGTCGTGCAGGGCCAGATTGTGGATGGGCTAGATAGCAAGCTGAGGCAAGGCTTGGTTGCTGCTGGGCTGCAAAGCTTGGGCTTGTAGCTGGAGACTAGCAGCTTTGCTAGAGCTGGGACGGGCTAGACACCAAGGTTGGGCACACGGGCTTGATGCAGGTCGGAAACACAGATGGCTAGATTTGGGCACGCTAGACGCGCTTCTGGATTGGACCTCTGCAAGTAGACATGCAGTTTGGACTCTGTAGCTTGGTTAAAGGGTTGCACGGGCTTGGATTGCTGTAGACGGGCTGCATAGGCGCTAGACTGGATTGATGCTCAAATTGGCACATAGGCTAGAGACACTTGGACGTGGGTTGGCACACGAGCTGGACTTGGGCTGAGCAGTTGGAAACCCGGGCTTGGGCTCAGTTGAACCTTGGACAGCAAGCTGGACGTCGAAAATGCCCCTGCATGCAATTATATCTATCTCCCAACAAATAAAACCAATACAAAAAAAAATACATATACATATATATTACTCAACCAAATATTTATTTGTAGATATTTTTCTTCAAATTTGCAATCATGCAGACCAACCCTTACAAAGGCCGAAAAACTCAAAATAAAGACGCTTTTGATGCAACGTCTCAACCTTGTGTATGAATGACTTTAAACTGCTAGCACACTTAGTCAAACTTAATTTTTTTGTATATTTGAATCCTTGAATGACTTTATTTGCAGGCTGCTGACAAAAACAAGCTTCCGTATGTGGAACAGCTTGAACACGCCATCAGACGATCCCAGGATACCGTGGATGATAGGATTTTGATTGAAAGGAACTCGATTTTTAAAGAATTTAGCCTTGGACCTCGATTCAAAGACAGAATGCCTCGAGAAGTGGAGTCTATATTTCAATTTTGACCAGAAAAAGCTTTACCGTTCTATTCGAAAACGCTGGACTAGACTAAGTGGAAAGATCCCAAGCCTTTCAATGTCATGGCCTGTCACGCCTTCATATTGGATCTCATGGGTTGATCGCCTAGATCTTTTGGCTGCTGCATTATGCTTTTGGTCTTCAGTCACCAACACTTTCAGTTTTCGGTTCGGCATGATGACACCCTCCTTGTTGGATCTAGCAGCTCTCCTCGACATCAGACCTCACGGCGAACTCTTTTCAGTTACTCCCTCAACTCAAAGTGGACTACCATGCTATGAAGAAGCTAAATTCTCAAAGCATGGATCATCTTACTGTCATTTCCTAAAAACACTCTGTGGGAAAGATGATCCACCCTTAGAAAAAGAACATCTTGCCTTCTTTCTTATGTGGCTATATAGGTACATCTTTTGTTTAGCTTCTGTGCAGGTAACGAAAGGATATATCCACATAGCTGTGGCTCTTGCATCTGGCTCACCGTATGCATTTGGACCGCTGGTTCTTGCCATCTATACAGTGGAATAAACGTCGTCAAGTCAAATATGGATCCTCACCATTCTGCCCCCCTTTGGATATTGCAGCTTTGGCTCCATGTTTATTTTTTGGAGAAAATGCCTTCTCTCACAACTAACATGCCCAATACTTTTCTGAGACAGCAAATTCTACATATGGGCTTGTCAGGTCATTCCACCATGGCTTGCTTTGACTTTTTCTACTTCACCAGTCGCAGGGCTCAAGAGGCATTTTCTAAGCCAACCAAGTATTCATTCCTTCCTCCCTGGTTGGACTCTGTACTTAAGCCTAATTCATGTGTAGAAAGAAACCTTCCATGGATGAAGTCACTAAAAACCATTTGGTTTAGCATATTACTTAACCGAGATCTTCATTTTGGCCGACGGTTTAAGTCAAATCAATGTGGCTTGAAAGTTTACCGCTCGAACTTTATTGCACAACAATTTAGTCTTTGTCAAGCTATCCCTGTGCCATGGGTGTCTTCATTCAATCAATGTTCTATACATCGGTCATCCTTTTCTACTATTGATGAATCTGAAAAATGCAATGTTGCATTCAAACGATCTAACTATTCTTTCAAGTACATTCTTTTCATGTGCAATCCCAATGTGACTTGAAACTTTGAAGAATGGTGGGATAAAATTACCCACTACATGTTTAGGTGCCGTGCCAAAGATGTAGCCACACGTGTTTTCTCCAGACATGATCCTACTACTAAAGCTTCTGATGGTTGTTCTTTACTTCCAGCTGATCCGTCACTGCCTTTTTCTCCATGCCAGACCCCAAATGAGGGTAAGTCCTTTATGTCAAACTAGTTTTTTGCTCAATGTGTTTAGGTTAACAGTCCAACACTCTCTTCTGTAGAATCACCTATAATGCCTGAAACTCCTTCTAAGAAACAGAAAAGATGTGATATATCTGATAATCCGAACCAAGAAAATCCACATCACACCTTTGAGGACCAAAGAGCCATTGCATTGTCTCCTTGTGGTGACTTGTCTCCGGCAAAAGATATATGCCCTGATGTAGTTACAAAAGAGGTATGCCATCTCTAATTTATGCTTCTAATTGTGCACGCCAGTTTGTTTCACCGAATTTCTTTTGGATTTTGATAGGTCGGTCAACCATTGGGCAATCACTCATCTTCTTCTTTAATCACACCTTCTGAAGTAATTTTGGTGCTTAACACATCTCCGTCAGCCTCACCTTCCATCATAGAGGATCCTCTAAAGAACAGCACCAAAGGACCCTTTTTCCTAACACTCTATGATGTTTAGTAGATGGTAGCTTATACTTATCATATATAACACAGGAAAATACAACATTTCTAGATGAGCTTGATCTTGGAGATGATACTTTTCTTGACGTCAAATAATTGCTTGGACCAGTCCCTCATACTCCGGCTGTAGCAATTACAGCCATCGACGAGACCGATTCAGATGACACTGAGACTGATACAGTTCAGCGAGCACTAAACTATGTCAACGGCTTCTTTGAATGGGAATTCGACGTCTTTACCCAAGATGATGTCTGAAGCCAACTACTCACATCATTTGAAATTCTTGGCAAAACCTCATTACTGATGATAATCTTCGTTCTTGTGCCGCTGAATTTCATGCTTCTTTTGATCAAGATATGGACTCTTTCTTGCCTGCACGATGTGACATCAAGGAGGCTGAGATAATTTTTACTTCACTTTCTACCTTCCAGGCTGACTTAGCCTCGTTGCATGCTGACCATTCGGCAGAGAAAAAAGAAGCCCCTGCTTTAGCAATTGAAATCAAAGGGTTGAAAGAAAAGCTATCAATTGCAGAGGCTAACTTTAAAGAAAGAGTTGATCGCGCCAAGCAATTGTTTACCCATGCTCATTCCATCTGAGTGAGGCTTGTTTGCAACAAGGAAGAAACTAAAGTAGCTAGGAGCAAGAAATCACAAGCCGAAGAGATAATTCAGCACTGCAATACATCATGGGATAACTTGAAGAAAACCTCTTACAAAGTATTTAGAGATAAATAGTTTACTCAAACATTTTTTTATTCATTATCTTGTTTTGCATGATAAACTTTATTTGACTTCAAGTATTGCACTGTTGAATTTAATCACATTTATTTTTAGAAACTGGCCGTGAACTTTCAGCCTCGGGCTTGAATATGTCGTACTTGTGTTAAATCTATGTTAAAGAAAAATACATAACATCCAAACTTCAGTCTAAGTTACTCCAACTCAACAAAATGACAAATAAATAACTAGAAGCCTAGATTGGCCAGCTAATCAAACAAAATGAAATTTTTTTTTAGTAAATGGCCGTAAAAAATACTCGACCTAACTTTATTGACTTATCAAACAGTATTACAATGCAAATGGATTTAACTCTGATTCAACTAGGTATCTCCAATTTCTGGTGTTTCTTGGACTTCCAAACTAGTCAGATAATACTTCTTCAAGAAGTGCCATTGATCGAATTAGGATGTTTTGATCCATCTACGTCCTGGAGTTGATATGCACATTTTCCTACTATTTCGGCAATAGTGAAAGGTCCTTCCCAGTTAGGAGACCACTTTCCATATCTTGGATCTTTTGATCCAATAGGCAGTACTGCCTTCCACACTAGGTCCCCTTCGCTGAAACTCTTGAGGTAAACTTTTTTGTTAGATGCACGTGCCACGGCTTTCTTCTATATTTGGAGGTGATCTGAGGCTGCCAGTCTTACTTCATCAAGTTCTTCTATCTCTTACGTCATGGCCTCAATGTATTTTGCTGGGGTAAGATTGTATTGCTGAGCAACGCGCAAAGATTTCACTGTTACCTCCATTGGTAGAACTGCATACTGCCCATATGTCAAGGAGAATAGCGTTGTGCCAGTTCCTGATCTCTTTGACATTCTGTATGCCAAAAGGGTTTCTGACAATAAATCATGACATTCTATTGGATTATCATCCACCATCTTTCCAAGAATACCCTTCAAAACTTTATTCGTTGCTTCAGCCTGACCATTAGCTTGGGCAAAATATGGGGTCGAGTGGGTTAACTTTATCCCATATTCTTTGGCGAATGATTCCACCGCTTCACTAGTAAATACTATTCCACGATAGACGATGATGGATTCTAGTATACCGACTCTATAGATTATGTCTTCCTTGATGAATTTGACTTACTAACTTCATCGGCCGTGCTTTAACCCACTTAGCGAAGTAATCAGTGGCGAGGATGATAAATGTGTGATGTTTGCTAGAAGAAGGGTACACTTTTCCAATCAAATCCATAGCCCACCCTCAAAATGGCCACGGCTTGATTATAGGGTTGAGAGGTACGGCAGGAATGTGTTGTACTGGGCCGTGACATTGACAAGTTGTGCACCTTTTGGCATACTTGATGCAATCAGACAGGATACTTGGCCAGTAATAGCCATGTCTTCTGATTAGCCACCTCATCTTTGTTCCAGCTTGGTGTGCTCCACAAATACCTTCATGCACTTCACCCATTACTAGCATTGCCTCGTGTTTGCCCAAACACTTCAAAAGCAAGTCATCTTGTTCTTTTTTGTACAACTCTTTGTCAAATAAGACGTACGTCACTGCTCTTAGCAGAATTTTCCTTTCAGTTTTTTGAATTGGATTCTCCAAATACTTTATCAACGGAAATATCCAATCATTTTCATTAACCTCTATACAAAATATGTCTCTTATCATATTCCTTTCTCGTAATGATGAAAGATCCCTATTTTATATGCTAATGATTCTCTTTGTCAACTCTTCTGGCATATGAATTCATGAAGCAATCTGGGCCATTTCATTTGCCTCCTAATTCAATTCTCTCGGGATATGCCGAAATACTACATCCTCAAAACTTTGGACCAACTGATCAGCTACCATGTAATATGGTGACAATGCCCAACTACGACATTGATACTCACCTGTCAACTACTTCAAAGCCAAAAGTGAATCGCCTATTATTTCTACCATAGATGCCCCCATCTCCTTCAAGATCTCCAAACCGATGATCAGTGCTTCATACTCAGCTTGATTATTTGAACATTCAAAAGTAAGCTGCAAAGAAAATTTTTTTCTTTCGCCCCATTAGAGACTTAACGACAATCCCTACTCCTGCCGAAGTAAGAGTTCTTGATCTGTCAAAACTCAACTTCCATGGTGTAAGAGAAATTGAGGCTGTTTCTACCGGATCTCTCTCTCTTTCTATTTCTAAACAAGGATGGTTGGCCAAGAAATCTTCTAAGGCTTGACCTTCCATTGCCTTTTGAGACATATATTTGAAGGCGAATTCTGACAATGCTATAGTCCACTTCCCAATTTTTCCCCTGATGAGAGGCTTTGACAACATGTATTTTATAAGGTCAGTCTGGGAAATGATGAATACTCTAGTCGGCAACATATAATGTCGTAACTTTGTTGCTACAAAATACAATGCTAAACAAAATTTCTCAATCGGAGAGTACTTTAGCTCGTTTGTCTTGAGGACTCTACTCAAGTAATACACTGCATGTTCCTTTCCAAGTTCATTGTCCTGAGCTAACAAACATCTGACAAAGTTTTCTACAGCCGATATATAAAGTTTGAGTGGCTGGTTTTTACGGAGAGGCATAATAACTAGTGGACTGGCCAAATACTCCTTGATGCAGTCGAATGCTTCCTGATGATGACTCTCCCATCTAAATTCATCTTCATCCTCTAGCTTCAATAAAGCTGAAAAAGCTTGAATTTTCCAAGACGAGTTTGAAATGAATCTCCTAAGGAAGTTGATCTTCCCAATTAGGCTCTGCAATTCTTTTTTATTCCGAGGAGGCTTGGCTTCTACGATCGCCCGAGATTTATTTTTATTCACTTCGATGCCTCTCTGATGAACTAGGAAGCCTAGAAAATTTCTCACGGAGACTCTGAATGCACACTTTTGAGGGTTCATCTTTAGCTTATGTTTTCTCATTCGCTCAAACGCCTTACTCGAGTTGGCCACGTGACCTTGCCAAACTTCTAATTTCACTACGACATCATCAATATAAACTTCTAGAAGCTGTCCAATCATGTCATGGAAAATTCCATTCATTGCTCTCTGATAAGTAGCTCTTGCATTCTTTAGACCAAAAGGCATGATGACCCATTCGAATGTTCTGATTGCACTAGGACATCTAAAAGCTGTATTGGCAGCATCATCTTCTGCAATGAAAATCTGGTTATATCTGGAATGTTCATCCATGAAAGAAAGAATCTCATGCTTAGCTGCCTCGTCTACTAGTAAATCAGCTACTGGCATTAGATATTCATCCTTGGGCATAGCTAAGTTCAAATTCTGGAAGTCAATACATATTCTAAGTTTTCCATTCTTCTTCATAACCGGGACTATATTGGCCAACCATTCTACATAGCGAGCCATTCGAATGAAACCGGCTTTGACTAATCTTTCGATTCCCTCATTCACCTCGTGCATGACCTCTGGTAACATTCTTCTTGGTGGTTGCTTAAATGGCCAAAATACTTCTTTAATTGGTAAACTATGTTCCACCAACTTTTTGTCTAAACCAGGCATCTCATGGTAATTCCAAGAAAAACAATCTTTGAACTCCTTTAAAAGCTCAATGATTTCAGCCTGCAGCTTAGTCTCCAAAAGGCTACATACAAAGGTTGGCCGAGGATCTTCATCGGTTCCCAAATTTACTTCTAGCAATGGATCCTGAACCTCTGCCATGGAGTCATCCATCTCTTTTAGTGCCAATTGGATGTCATCAAAGATGAATTCTAATTCTACCGCAGATTCATCTTCCATGATACATTCAGCAAAATCAATGGTCGAATGGTTTTCCAACTTCTTTTTTGCCATGTGCGCCACAAGTTTCCTGATGGTGGTATGGACCGCCATTGTTTTCTCTTCTTCATTATGGTGTATATTCATTGGAAACTTTTTATGTTCAGCTTTGATATCTGGGCAATTTTTGGTAGTGCCAACTCATCACAAAATTCTTTCGCCATCTTGTGAGGCACCTTGACATCTTTCCAGGCCGTAACCCCTATAGGATGGCCATGTTTGTTGTTGCCAAAAAATTGGACGAGACCAACTTCTTCTTCATAGTACCAAGCCTTAACTGCATTGGCACTGACTAAGAAAGGCCAGCTATCGGCCCTAACCGCTTCAACCTTTCACCATTCCAAAACCATAAAGCTTGATGTAACGAGGACTGTACGCACAAGCTTGCATGAATCCAATCCAGCCCTAATAATTCATTGTCGCTGGATCTGGACTCTACCACAAAGAATGCAATCATGGTAGATTTTCCCCCCATGGTAATCTCCACAGGAAAAACTCCTTTAGCCTTAGTGATTCCTCCTTGAAAGTTACTAACTGTCAAATCAGTTGGGAGGAGATCATGCTCACTCTTACATAGTTTAGCTAACATAGAAACCGATAAGATATTTACCGCTGCTCCATTGTCAACTAGAACTTTACTATCCACCTCCATTATTTCTTTCATTTTCTCTGGGAACTTCAGTGTTCCCTTCTCAATCAGTATTTTGAATAGTGTTCTTGAAGACTACACAATTAGTAATGTGATGTGACCAAAGGCCATGCCATTTACAGTATGGGTAGGCTGACTTGCCTGAATAACATCAATCTTCAACGAAACCCTCTCGCCGTTGAACTATGCTGATAAAGTGGGATATGGGTAATGGGGTTGTTAAGTCATTCTGATTTTGAATATCTCTTTGCGTAGAGATTTGCTTTCTGAAAAGTTTTATCTCTCTGTTTTTTGTATGCTTGTTAAAAATTATTTCGAATGGGTATCGTGAAAAGTATTTAATTGTTTTTGGACATAATCTGTCATTTAGTTTATGCCATTGATTAATTTTTTATGTTTTGAAAGGATTAGTTTGTTAACTAAATGACTATAAGGGATGCAAGAAAAAAAATGGATTTGTTTGTGAGAAACAGATAAAATGTTATGTGAAAATAGAGACAGTGAATTTTTTTTTTCTCTTTTTTCTTATCTTAGTTTTGTTCTTGCTCAATTATTTACAGGTTGTTTTAGCTTTATTATATTGACATTGATGGTAAAACCTTAGCAGGTTAATGTACTATGTTAGTGTTGATATGTGTGTAATGTCTGGCGATAAAATTTAAAATGGAGTTTGGGGAATGGAATGGAAAGGTTTTTATAACAAGATAACTCTACATAGAGGAGTATGTTCATTAGTTTTTGGTTTGTTAGAATACAAGAGAGTAAAAATCCAATTAGTCCCATTAAGTTCAAAATTTTGGCAGCTACAAACTCAAAAAGAATAATGAATTGAAAAATAAAATGTAACCTAGTAGTGTTATTTATAGATATTGAAATCTGCTGTTTTGCAAAATCACTAGGGGTTTGATATAGATTAAGATTTTTACATTCAATAAGGAAATTAGTTTTCAACTATTATTTTATTTGTTTTTTACCTTAAAGAAGAAAAACAAAGAACTAACTCCACCTTTCCCGTTGGATGTTGTTTTTTTTTTCCGATCTAGTGATTGTAGGCGTAATTCTGTGAATATTGTTCCTTTGAAGGGTTGATCTGAACTAAGTTATTTAGGTTCAGGGATGGGTTTAACTTATTTGATTGTTACTGCTACCAAGGAACCTTTGCCATTGAAAACAAAATTGATTTGTGCCAAGATGTATGCTATTGGTTTGATTATGAATTATACAATCTTAATGGCTAATAGATCTCATTTGCTTCACCAAAAAAACAGATCTCATTTGTTCTAGGATGGGTAAACTAGTTGTTAAAGTTGAAATGATCTTGTTTTGGTGTATGCATGCTTTGTTACTCATCTTAAGTATAACAATATATTTCTTCCTACGTCACATGGAAGCACCTATTCTTCTGAGCTTTATATGATTATCTCCACAAAGTTTGAATTCATGCTTGAGTTTGATTGTTTGAAGTTCATATATAGATTTATATGTCTGCTTTAAGTTCATTCCTTTTTCTAGGAAGCAACAAAAACTTCATGTGATTAAAATTAGATTTGATTGACATCGTTTTAATTTCTCAATGTGATTGTTTATTCTAAACTATTTCTATTGTTTTTTGCCCCTTTGTTGCAGCTTATTTGACCCTTCTTGCCTCCCTCCCAGTTGGTGCTGTTAATTGGTAGATATAATTTTTAATTCGTGAGTTTCGAGTTTTTGAAATATAGATATGATGACCGTTTGATGGGTTCAACTTTTAACATGTAATTTTTGTGTCAAGTTTCATATAGGAATTGTGAAACTTGTGGGAATAGTGTGTAGGACATCTATAATGTTAATTGTGTTTAAAAATATAAAGATTGTTGTTATGTTTTATATATAGAGAAATAAGATTTGAGGTTGTGGTATAAGTTGTTTTGAAGTTGATTTGTTCAATACATTGTGTTTTGCACTTTTGCTGTGTTGTAGTTTTGGTTTCTAAAATTGTTGATTCTGATTCAAGAGCATGATTGAGTTTGCCATGTTTTTCTTTGCTTTATTATACTTATTTTTTTGAGTAAAATGTGTGGAAACTTGAATATGTCAAATCTAAATTTTTCAGGGATAATTTTTGAATTCTAAATTTTCTATGATATAATTTGTATATTTAAGGCCATAAGCTGTAGGTTTTTTATGATATTACTTTCATTTGTAAAATGTACTTTTTTGCAGGTATGTCTTATTTTTGTAATGTGCATTTATGTTTATGCATTGTGGTTAAAGTTATGTTTATATTTCAACTCATCTTTTTTTTTAATGTTTAATTATAAACTTGTACACGCTTGGATTTGAGAATATATGAATAGAAATTATTTTAATTTTATAAATGTTATTTTTACTTTTGTTTATTATGCATTTTATCATAAATACTAATTAAGAAATTAATAAAAACAATTTAATAAATGTCTAGCAATTTAAAAAATGAGATATATTAAAACTATTTTTGAGACCACAAAAATGGTAGCTAAATTTGCATTAAAGCATAAGAAAGTTCTTACTACTAATTTATTGGTCTTTAAATTTTTTATCTAAGACCAAACAAATGGTAATTAAAAATTTTCAATTTTTTGATAAAGGTATCAATTACTATTAATTGGTTGTTGAAATCTAATATTTGAGACCACAAACATAGTAGCTATATGAGTAAATATGTTATTAAGTCAAAAATAGTTTAACTACTAAAAAGATGGTTGCTGATTAGATTAAATAGCTACCAAAATAGTCACAGTATATATAAATTACCTACCAAAAGATTTAGTCACTAATAAATCTATTCAACAACCAACTATGTCGTTGCTAGTTGGTAGCTGAAAATGTATAATGGTAGTCTTTCAACAATTTGTCAAGTTACTAGCGACCATATTCTCTTGTTTTTTATACCAAACAATGGTCGCTGAACCCTTTAGAAATTAGCGACCTTGGCTGTTTTGGTTGCTAGTTTACTTTCTCATATTATCCTTCAACAACCATATTGCAACTAATGAGATTTGATTGCTAAAAGTCTTTAGAGACCAAATTTTAGATTTTTAGCAACCAATTGAGAGGTTAGGGTGCAACCAAATGTTTCAAAGCCTACCATCATTCAATCACAAACACATATCATGCCACATACAAGGAGTATTTTCCAATTTTAAAAAACTAATGTAAAACCAAAATGAAGCAGATTGCAAACAAAATGTTAATCTAAAGAGGAAGCCATTGGATTAAATGTTTTTAGGTGCTCTATCCTCTGGCATTTGCGCTTCATCATATATGTTGTATAAGCAATAATTAGCATGTTATGACGGCCTAAAATAATATGGTGAGCTAAACAGTTAAATACATGTTAGCAATGTGAAGTACCTGGAAATCACCATTATCCATCTGAGTTGAGAATATGTGGGATATCAATAAGTAGTTGGTAATGGAGAGTAATGGGAAGACTAAGGTCAAAAACCATGTTATCCTGACTTGCAATGTGCATGAATTCCTTGTTTAGAAAGCATACTGTTTGTGAAGATTCAATCCCATACTAATTAACTCCACCATAAAACTCATCGTCTTGGATGTTTTAGAAACAGCAGTATTTTACATTTAAACCTTTTTGGCTCATGTTCTCTTTTTGTGACCAACAATTTTGCACAAACCATATCGTCTTTCTTTTGGCATGTTTTTTTCTCCAAAACTTCCACCTTTGGTTTTGACGACCAATAGATCCTTTATAATCTAATTCCTTCATTTCCCGTCCTTTATGCCTAATTATATTTTGTCATGCGCCTTGACTAACTCTTCCAGCTGACTAGTCAGTTGTACTATGTCTTGCATCTTTGAAATTCATGTAGCAGCATTATAATTTTTCTCGAGTTTTGCTTCCTCTCTTCATCGCTTGAGAATCAATGATTCGAGTTTGTCTCAAAGATGCTCATGCTTCATTATATAAAATACATGGCTGCAAGGAATTCCAGTGCCATCAAACAGGTTACATTAGCATTTATAAGATTATGGTTGTAATCATACAATACCATCCATTGTACGTTAACGGTTGAGAATTTTATGCTAACGGTTTATGTTCTACTCCGTGGGAGAATATATTACAAAGTTCATGTGATTTAAAGTTCATCAAGTGCATTCTTTTCCATCTTGGAGGGATAGGTGACTTTTGGTCGATTACAAAATCTAAACCACTTTGAAGTTGGTTGAAGGACAAAATTGATTTACTTCAACTAAGGTATTTTTGTTATTGGGCAGTTCTGATCATGGTCATTACTTCGACTAGGTTTATGACAGAACCCAACCCTACTGGATCCTGCCTGAGTGACTTAATGTTTCAATTAAGCCACAAGCAGTCGTTAAAGTCCGATAAGTCACTTTTTCAAATAAAAAAAATTAACCAACAGACCGAAAGGTTTTCTCTACTACTGAAATATTTATTAGAAATTTCGGCAGTATTTTGGCTGTTTTCTAACACTCCCCAAAAGCAAATAGTCTATAACCTGCAAGGAAAAGTGTTCCTAAACAGTATTCATTCTACCAGCACACATTCCCCACAATAATCACAACTCAGAGGATGACTCGGCCCTCAAATAAAAAATACATTAACTGTAAAATTCTCTGTAGCTGGACTCAGTCTAAAATAAACCGAGCTTCCTACATACCCTATTTAAATAGGGATCAAGCTACCTGTAGTTCCAAAAGTAAAATTATGCCTGAATATGCTACTGACAATCACACTCAAATTTTTTTTTTTTTTTTTTTTTTTTTTTTTTTTTATCAAATTTGGCCACTCTTAAATCCATTATCGCCTTTCCGACATCCTAACAAACAATAATATCCGCAGTTGAACGGCATAATTCCTCGCCAAGCAATTCTCGTCCTTACAATCAAATCCATACATTTATTCATAACCAAAACTCACATACACAACAATTCAACGTAATTAATCACCCACCCATTTCACAATTAATATAATAATCAATCCACAACATAATCAATTCTACACAACCGAATCCACAGTGATTAACACACGATTTAACTATGTAATATATTCCGTAATATTTCTCACTATTCCTGAATTTCAAATCACCCAATTAAATTCACAATTATTTCCATAAAACCAAATCGGCTCTCAACCGTCAACAACAATTAATTCAATATAATCACCCACCCATTTCTCACACGACCAAAATCAACTCTTAACCGACAAACCCACAACTCTCACTCATAACAACTAAATATACAATATACCCCGTAACCATTTCCATGCTCAAGATACTCGGTCACACTCTCACATCCTGTAATAAACTCTCGGCATGTCAATGCGTTCCACAGCAACCACCAAAACACAAATATACACATTTGTATCACCGATTGTCTACAATTCTTATTTAACCGTTATTAATAACACCGTTTGAAACTGGATAATTCTCAATATCTATCTATAATACCCGAATTATGTATCGACACGAAGCTCGTAACCAGTAGAATGCAACCGAGAACTTACCTCGTCCAACCGCTGCCGGTGGTGGCCGGAAAGTGGCTGGGAAGTGGCGGCCGAGCATCCTTTAATCGCACCATCCACACGAGGGAGCTTCGAGATAAACGGACATCGGAATTAGCTTCGAGAGGTCCAAAAGAGGGGGACCGGACCAATTTCATCGCCGGAAAAGGAGGAGATCGGCGGTGGCGCGTGGAGGAAGACGGCAGCGGCGCGTGGGGTGGTCACCGGAGTCCGGCCAGCTGCAGATCTGGTCACCGGCGCAGTCTGAGGCCAGTGGTAGTGGCTGTGTCGTGCCACTCGCCGGAGATTGGAGTAGATTGGGGTGGAAAGGTGGCTGACGAGGTGGTTTTTCCAAAACTTTGCGGCCGTTTTCCGCCGTGCTCCGACGGTTTCCTGGGTCAATCTTTGTACCAAAATGTAGATCGTCGCACCAGCTTTCCAACGGTACCAAGCACACTCCCTAACTCCACCGGAACAGTGAGATCCGGCCGGCCAAAGATGGTGTTGCAACTGTCCACGGTTGCGCGGGCTCTCGGTTTTGCTGTGTTTTCCGGCAATCTGGGTCGTTTTACGACGAACCACCGGTACGGGGAAGAAGAGGAGATTGCCAGCTTCGATCTAGGGGTGGTGGTCGGCCAACTCCGGCCACGGTGTGGCAGCTGCCGGCATGCGAAGATAACTCGGCGAAGGGGTGGGAGGCGTCGGGTTTGAGGGTGTGCCTGCGTGAAAAAATTTCAGATTTTTTTAAAGATGCAGACAGGGGCAAAACGGTCATTTCTTACCCATAAATATCAGTTTTTTCCAAATTACCAAAATGCCCTTCACACTAAAACGACCATAAATTCCCGGTCTTAACTCCGAATCAAGCGTACTACTAGTCTACAGACTCGTATCGACTAGCTCTACGCAACAGTACCATAGTCAAAACAAAACTAAAATCACAGAAAAAGTCAACTATGGGCCGACTTACGGTCAAACTTGGTCAAATTTGAGAATTAATTTTTTTTAATCTTTTCCCAGGAGGGGGTGTTACAGTTTAAGTATAATGTTTCCCTCATTTATATAAGTTTGTCATTGTGTAGGCCTTTAACAATGATGATTTGATGATGTTGTGAGCTCTATTATGAAATTATGGAGGCATAACTATAATGCATTTTGTATTTTGTGGGTTATAATTGTGTGTTAAAATTATATTGTGAGCTCTATAATTGTAATTTGTGGGTTATATTTTTATAATTGTATATGATGAGCTCTATGATTGTATTTTATGGGTTATAATTGTATATGATGAGTTCTAAAATTATATTTTGTCGGTAGAAGTATAATTTTATTTTGTTAAAATACAATTGTATCTTGTGGGTTACATTGTATGAGCTTTGTTATGTACTCTGTATGTTTTGGGCTACTTCCACTGTATTTTGTTTGAAATAATAGGGCTTTCTCCCTAAGTATAATGTATTTTGTGTACTAAGTAATATTGCAATAAATGATCTTATAGGTTATAATTGTCCGTTAAAATTTACATGACCAAAATTATTTGGGTTCTACCATTTATTCTACTAGAAAAATAATATGTAATCACAATATCACTTTTCATGGGGGTGTGTGACATTGCTTACAATGTGGGTGATATTTTTAGGTGATATGTTGGAGTATGTAACTATACAGCAAGCAATTAAGTTACTTGTACCTATGCCTTGCTTGATAAAGATGTGCTTCGCGTTGTTTTTTACTCTAGTTTTTTGAATTGCTGAGTTTTTTTGCTGCTACTGTGATTAAAAGAGGAGAAACCTAGTTTGCGAAAGGTCCACTAGTTGAAAATGAAAGTGGCAAGGTATATAGAGGTTCTTATATTAACCCTAGTATGGTTGTTTACTTTTTATGATTGTTTACTAAATATGTACAACCAACTTCACTATTATTTTATATTGAGAAAGTTTATCATGCATTTGCAGTATTATTTTGATATATTAGAGGAATCTGCTAGTTTTGTTATTTTGTTCCTATATAGCATGTTTAAGGTGTTTCATAGTTTGTTGCTTTAGTTTATAATTGTTAATTGATAAGTTTATTTATTTATTTATAACTTCACTAAGTAACAACCTAGCGCAATTCGTAATGTATAATTTTATTTTCTATATATAGAATGGATATGGCTAAGGACGTATGTTGTTTTCAAAGGCTGAAAACAAGAAATATATCACTCATGGTCAAAATGTCATGAACAAGTTAATTGATCCAAGGGAGATATATAAGTCACATTTTTCATTAGAAAAAGTTGAGAGGGAGAATATACAATACATTCAATTAAGAAGAGGTTGCTTTAGACATATGTACCAATGAGAATGAATGGGCCCACCGACCTTATGAACAAGGTTATAATGTATGGAAGATTATTGGTCTTTGTTGCATGTAAGAGTAGATTGGTGTCATTACAATCATGTATATGAATGAATGATATGTGACAGATCCAAAAATATTACAAAAACAAAAAAGTAAAACTTTAGCATTCCTAAAACCCTACGGTGCTTGAATCCTAGTTGTCAAGAAAAGTTTAAAAGGCTCATCATCTAATTCATCTAAAAATAGATTTGCCCTCATACTAGCAACGTAATGTAGTGGTGACACCAACATCTAATGTTCACTTAGTTATTGGTGTACTTTTTCACACAATTAGGTTGCTAGTATAAGCCAAAACTATTTTTAGATGAATTGAATGATGGTCTTTAAAAATATTTTAGAAAACTAGGATTCAAGCAATGTAAGCTGTGTAGGCTGAACTCCTACTATTTTTTGTGTTATTATAATATAGATTCTATTTAAACAAGTGGAATACAACAATGTATTGGTTATGCGTGGCAGCTATACACTTTGTATTGGTGATTTGGATCAAAACTCCATGTTTTCTTTACCTTCATGTCATTCTATATTAATGACTACACATTCGTTTGTAAAATAATTAAAATAATATTAATTTTGTACAAAATAGTTTATATCGATTTTCTATTTATTATTTATTAATTTTACTTCAGTTAAACACAACAAAATGAAAGAGTTTCCATATTGACACATACATAGGTCTAACAACATGGAAACAAAGGACAATTTTGATGCATTTCTCCAGTAATCTTATTCTTTTATGATGATTAGTTTCTAAATAAAAGCATCAGACATCTAACATAATTTTTTGCACATTATAAGTCATCAAATATATTATAATTGTACATAATCAACAATTGACCAGAACAACCATTCGTAATGCAATATATTTATCGATGGACTTAATAAGCTCAATGACAATATTCCCCAATGCCTAATATGATGCGGAACCCCAAGATTAAAGAATCCGAAACCCCAAACACACAAGAAATATTGAACAATAATTGGAAAACAAGAACCCGCCCTACCAAACCCTTAGATAACTTGTATCTAAAAACGTGGATTAGAAGGCTAGGGAAAGAGAAGAATAATCGCCACAAAGTATTTCTACTTTGATAAGATAATTCAACTCCTAATGCAACAAGAAGAAGAAATTGATTCCTCACCTTGCAAGAACACTCCTGGGAGCAATAGGAAAATTAATTCTCTCAATTGATTAAAAACTCAAATCTCTCTTACAAAAGAATTGATCCCCCTTTATATAAGGACTAGGGTTAGATCAAGAATCAATCTAAACCATAAAGTAATTAGGAAACTAATCCTAAGAAAATTAGGAAAGTAATCCTAAGAAAATTAAGAAGGTAATCCTAAGGCTAAAAACTAACCCTAAATAAAAATAATCCGAAAATAGAAATAATTACAAAACTGCCATTATAATCCGAAAATAGCTAAATTATGAAATTGCCATTCTAAGTTGTTTATTTTTAAAATGATGCCGTTTCGTCTCCGCAACTCCCGAGCAGCATTACCACCTTCATTCCTTGCTTGGACATCATGCTTAAATCATCATATTTTGCTCCAATGGTAGAATATAGCTTTATGATGCCCGCATCACTAAGTATATCTTCCCCCGTTGTAGGCAAAGGAGTTGGACAAAACTCCTAAAATCCATTGAAAGTCTTCTTTTGCTTTCGAAAAAGATGATCACTTGGATGAAAACTCCTATGTCCGCAATAACTCATTTTTCTACCATTTGTCAAACTTTGAGCACACGTATTCTCACTGCAAGAAAAATACCCCTTAATGGCATAACTAGACAAATTACTATATGCAGGAAAGTCATTTATAGTCCACAATAATATTGCTCGCAATGTGAAAAATTATCGCTTACACACATTCCAAGTTTGGACCCTCTCACCCCACAATTGCTTCAAATTGTCAATCAATGGCTGCAAATAAACATCTATGCCATTGACAAGTTGCTTTGGTTAAGAGATCAACACTATCAATATTATAAACTTCCGCTTCATACACAACCATGGTGGAAGATTATATGTAACTGTAAGCACATGCCAACAACTATATTGAGAACTCGTATGCTTATGTGGGTTAGTTCAATCAGTTCAATCAGCTGGAATCCCAAGTCTTAAGTTTTGATACTCATTACCAAAATTACCCCCACATTGTACCCAATGTGCATAAAATGAACAAAAGTATATGACAAGGTAGGCAATACTCTCCTAAAATAGTGAAGTCCACATCGTGAACAATAGCAAAACAAACTACTGTGGTGGTCGAATAAAATGGCCCACCGCCGCCCAAATCCACTGAAGCTGCTCTTCTTGCTACTGCAACTAAGTCTCCATCAAAGATTGATGCTCATCAATGGTAGTCTGACCTACAACTAAACTAGCACACATGGCTTTAAGGCGCAGAAAAGACTGTTGCACAGAGAATCTAATGGAAGAAGGTCCCTCAGTACCAAGAAGCGGAGAAGGCTCACCTTGAACCTCAGAAGGAGCAGGGAAATCCCCAATCATCCTCATCAATCAACTTGGAATAGTGCCCCGGATTTGTCCATTTGGCTACACCTCAACAAATTGGTGATGACTCAGAGTAGCCTCGGTGATCACATCTACAATCTGAATCATCCTCACCATCCTCGCCAGATATATCCACCTCGAAATACTCAAAAACCTTAGTCAACAAAAGTGGATTAGGCAAATACTTGTTCAGACGATGAATTCAAACAGTTTGCCTAATCTAGGATAGAATTACTGAGGCAAAAGTTACATCGGGGACACCTTGCAACCCATTAAACATCTTATCCAAGAAATAGATGTCTGTAAGCCGCACCTCATTCATACTGCTAGCTTGCATAATAGCATTAGCACTATACAAATAAACCAACTCCCACTGACAAATGGTCAAGTTGGTAGTGCCATAACCCTTAACGAGATACCTTACGGACTCTTTAAACCAGCGTGGAATAGGCTGGTAAGCCAAATGAGCTATGGCATCCTATAAGTTGAACTAGGGGTCAGATTGAATGTTATCCTTATAAAATTTGGACCTTTATCACTCACACCCAAAATAGAGGCAAGAATAGGCCGAGTCAAATGAATACTACGACCCTTGACATAAGAAGTAACAGTCTGAAGCATAGGGTTCTCCTTGCCTTCTATGTTCGCATAAAACTATAACACCAACGGTAGATAATAAGCCCTATCAATTGAAGTACCCGATCTAACCTATCGAATGCACCAGTAAGATTGAAAAGATCATCAATCTAGGCTGAAATTGATTTATCCACAACAAGGGACTTGGATTTCCTATCACTACACCACTTAGCATTAGCTTGAGAGGCTAAACGCAATGCATCTTAGGCACTAAAAGCTGGAATAGGAGCAGGTGCTCGTTAACATGAGGAGCCCCAAGATGAAAAAGGAGGCAAGGGTCGAGATTTAGCTCCGGATGAGGCACGAGTCCGTGAGGTACCAACTTGAGCATCTAACTCAGAAGCATCAACACCATGTTGGCTTGTTCGCGCAATTTTTCCCAAGAACCAGAAGCTTAAACTCAAGTACACATAATATAAAAAAGCACTAAATCCATAACACTCGCCACCACATACCACAAGATTAAAGAATCCAATGAAACAAAATGAGTAAAGAAAAGTCCAAGAAGTAAGAATCCAAACCCAAACCCAAACTTAAACTGGCAAAAGTTGGCCAATAATCTAAAGAATATGGTATCAATATCAATCATCATAAAATAAAATAAAAAACCATAGCAACCCTAAATAACAGTTGATAATGTAGCACTAACTCGCATCAAATAATAAGTAAACTTCAACATCAAAATCCAACTCCCAAATCTCAACATATTAAAAATAACAGTGACATAACAAATTTAGAAGTGAGGCGCCACCCTAAGCGCTTGGTTTTGCAATTTTTTTTCATAAATAAAATAAACCTTCTAAATTCTAAATTTGTGCATTGCCTCTCACATATGACATTGGTTTGACAGAGCTGTGCTCCACTAAAGTGTTTGATCTCAATACTCTATTATTGACATTGGACTATCCCTAATTGAACTTCCTCCACTACTTGCTCTTGAAATCCATTATGAAATGGTTTAAGGCAATGTCCATTGACCTTAAATTTTGTTCCTATCTCAAAACTTTTAATCTCAACTGCACCATGACGAAAAATATTAGTTATAATAAAAGGACCAATCCAACAAGATCTTAACTTACATGGCATCATCTTTAATTTGGAATTGTAAAGCAAAACCTTTTGTCCCGTCACAAAATCCTTTCGTAGCGAAGAGCTTATTAAGACAAAACTTTACTTTCTCTTTGTAGATCCTAGAATTCTCATAGGCCTCAAGAAGGAGTTCCATATAATTCTTATAGTTGTAATCTTCACTGCTCACCAAACATAAAAAATTTCACAGACAAGAATAAAAAATTAGGGCATCTCAAGCCTACGATTAAGACTCCTAGTTCTCCAATATTTTTCACAACTTTTACAAAAAATATGAGCATCGAGAAATAATGTAGGTCAATAAAAAGCACTGTCCAAAACTTTCCTAGTAGTACATTTAGACCTAAAATGACCTCTTCATGCATACTGATGACAAAAGGTAAGAACATACTGAATTTCAGAGTCAGGTATGCAACATGTGATAATTTGATCTAAGAAATCTTTCCATAAGTACAGATCATCCCACAGATAATATTTAGCCTCACTTTTTAATTTATTCCACTTGGCTTTGTTAAACCTTGAGGCATAATTCCAATAACCAAATAATTAACCAAGTCAGCGTACCATGGAATCATACCTTGTGAAGCATAAAGATGTTCATGAAGGAAAATTCTTGCAAAGGTACAGGCTTATCTTCTCATACCAACCTGCTTAGATGATTAGCTACAAAATTTTCCACTCATTTCTTGTTTTTGATTTCCATGTCAAACTCTTGCAATAAAAGAACCCAGCAGATAATCGTCAAGTTTGCTTCTTACTTGGACAATAGGTACTTTAAAGCTGCATGGTCAGAGAAAACAATCACTTTAGCACCAAGTAAATAAGATCGAAATTTATCTAAAGCAAAAACCAAAGCTAGAAGCTTTTTCTTTTGTAGTAGTATGTTGCACTAGGCTTCATTCAATGTCCGCGATGCATAGTAAATCACATAAGTGTGATTTTCATTCCTTTGTCCAAGAACAGCTCCAACTGCAAAGTTACTAGCATCACACATGATTTTGAATACGATCTCCCAATTTGGTGGATGAATGATTGGGGGGTGTGAGTGTGGCTTAAAGCTTGTCAAAGGCATCCTTGCATTGTTGTGAACTCCACCTCCTTTTGTAAAAGTTCGGACAATGGCAAGGCTATCATTGAAAAGTATTTAATAAACTTACCATAAAAACCTATATGACCAAGAAAATAATGCACTTTCCACACACTTTTGAGGTAAGGTAAACTCATAATTAATTCAACTTTGGCCTTATCTACTTATATCCTTGTACCCCAAACAACATGCCTAAGAACAATACCCTTATCAGCGATAAAGTGACATTTTTCAAAATATAAAACCAAATTAGTTTCAATGCAATGTTTCAGGATACATGTTAAATTATCTAAGCATGCATCAAAGGAATCACCATAAATAGTAGTCATCTATGAAAACTTCAATGCATTTTTTAAAATAGTAAAAGAAAAGGTTGTTGGGGCATTCTAGAGTCCAAAAGGCATCTTCCGGTAAGCAAATATGCTAATGGGACATGTGAATGTTATTTTCTCTTGGTCCTCTGAGCAATCATAATTTAATTGTAACCTGAATAACCAAGAAAACAGTAGTGAGTTTTACCTGCTAAATGCTCCAACATTTGATCGATGAAAGGAAAAGGGAAGCGATTCTTTCTCGTGGCCATGTTCAATTTTTTGTAGGCAATGCACACACAACATCGATTCTACAATCGATTTGGAATAAGCTCATTATCTTGATTTTTCACCACTATAATGTCATTCTTCTTTGATACCACTTATATAGGGCTCGCCCACTTGCTATATGAAATAGGGTAAATAATACCCACTGAAAGTAGCTTCAATATGTTTTCTACCCTACTTCCATCATGGTTAGGTTGAGTCACTTTTGAGCTTCGCGGCTAGGTTTAGCTCCATCCTCTAATAAGATCCGATGCATACATAGTGAAGGGCTAATTGTCTTGATATCCATCCACTATGGTTCACCCAATTGCATTCTTGTATTCTCTAAGCACTCAGAGTGACTTTTCTTCTTTGAGTGATGAAAATCCTTTTGCTATTATTACACTCAAGGTCTCAATATTTTTTAAATATGTATACCTCAAATGGTCCAGCAAAGGTTTTAACTCCAAAGTAGGTGCCTGCAACATAGAAGGAAGCAATTTGTTATTATGAATAATTAATTCAATTTGAGAGAGAACATACCTAGTAAAAACTAGTGGTAACAACTAAATTGCCATCACAGTTTTTATAATCTCTTATTTTAGTGGCCCCATATCCTATAAGTCATCCCGTGTCAACCCTTGTTGAAGCACTACCTCTAACTCATCACTGCCATCCATCTCAAACATCTCTTGCACTAAGTCATCAATAATATCAATATTAAAACAAGAACGAGTCTAATCAAGGTACCTCATAGCCTCAAAAAGATTAAATGTAGTAAGATACCCATCAAAATCCATAGTTAAGGCCCCCTCGTGTACATCAATCCCAATGCCAAGAATAATTGATGCTGAATTTGGTGATGTGTCATTCTCCATGTTAAGGATATAGAAATACGCTGGAAAAATCATCCCATTCACCTTCACCAAAAAATCCTCTGGGTAGACATTAGACATATCAGCTAGTTGGATGATAACTCGAGTTTTTTTAAAAGGACCCAATTTTAAAGTTGTATACAAAGATTTGGGTTACATTTATTGAAGCTTCTAAACCTAGCAAGGCACACTCAATTTTAGTATTTCCAATTATACCAGGTATAGTGAACGTACCTGAGTCTTTACACTTTTGAGGTAGCTTCCTTTGTAGAATTGCTTACACATTTTCACCCACCTTGATCTTTTCATCTCCTTTTAGCTTTCTTTTATTCTTGCATAGTTCTTTTAACAACTTTGCATATTGAGGAACTTGTTTAATTGCATTGACCTCCACCTTTCAGAAAGTTTTCCAAGTTCTCATTTTCTTGTTCATTCTTCTTACCTTTGTTCAACTTGCCAGGAAAAGGAGCAACCACATAATTATTAGAACAAATATTAGAAATTTTGAGTTTATTATTGGTGAGACTTCAACTTCAATTTCTTTTTCCACTTGATTTTTTTTTTAGTCTTAGGAGTGTCTTTCTTGGAGGTTTCCACCTATTTCCCACTTCTCAAAGTGATGGCTTTAATTTCTTCAATGGGTTGATTGGTTGTGATGGCAACTGTCCAAACTAATTAGTTTGAAGCTTGCCCACGACAATTGCTGTTTGGCTCATCTGATTCTCCAAATTCTAAAGCCTTTTAGATGCGTCATGTTGCCATTGTTAAGTGTTAGTGGCTAAATCTTTCACAATCTATTCCAATGACATACCTAACTTTGGACGATCTACGACTGGTGGTCTTGCTTGATATGCTTATTGGTAGAGATTTGTCCTGGGTTATTACCATAATGCAAATTAGGATGATCCTTCCATCCAGGCTTTAGGTGTTAGAAAAATGATCATATTTGCACTGTGGTTGTCCCGGAAAGCTGCCAACCACATTTTTTTGTTGAATGGTCTCATATTCCCATAGAGTTGGGCATGAATCCGTAGGATGACCTGCAACCAAGCAAATTCCACAAACCACAGCAGCTTGAGGTTGCACTGCATCCAACTGTTGAACTAAATAGGTTAAGTCAAAAACTTGTTGCTCAATATGAGAAGTACTTACCTCATTAACCTTTCTGATTGGATGGGTAGATCATGAGCCAAACTGTTGAGTATTTGTAGCCATAATAGATATGAGGTGTCTGACTTCTTCACAAGTCTTGTCAACTAAAGCACATCCACTATACTCCTTTCTATATGTGACATGCCTTTATAAAAAATATTGGATGAGGAGTTGCTTGCTAATGTGATGGTTAAGGCAACTAGCACACAACTTTGTATATCGCTACCAATATTCATATACTAATTTATCATCAAATTGCCAGATGCTGCAAATCTCCTTTCTAATGTTAGCAGTTCTAGAAGCCGAAAAATATTTTTCCAAGAACACCTGCTTTATGTCATTCCAAGAAGTAATGGATTTGGAAGGTAATATAATCAATCTTTCACTACATCTTTGAGTGAGAAGGGAAAGGCTCTCATCTTGATTTATTCCTCAGTCACACCATGCGACTTCATCCTAAAACATATCACATGAAACTCTTTTTAGATGCTTGTACGGATCTTCACCTGCTTTGCCATAAAAAGAAAGAAGCAAGTGAATTAGTCTAGACTTTAACTCAAAATTAGCCTGAACTTCAGGAAATTCAATGCATAGGATTGAGAATTTAGATCTGGAGTAGCCAACTCCATCAAAGTGCGAGGCATATTGTTGTTAGCATGGGTTGCCATCTCCTCAAACTCAGAATCACTATATTCACTTAAATCCAGAGTCAGATTAGGATTGGATGAAGAAAAGTCAAATTAGGATTGGATGAAGAAGTTGCACTCTCTGCAACTTTCCGCTTAGCCGCTTTTGGTTAATTTATAATACATTATCAGCACGAGTCTCTATCTAATTGGTTTTTGGTTGAGGTAAGGTTATCAATTTGTTAGTTTCGAAGTATGACTAACAAATTGCTTCATCATCCTCTATATCTCAATCATATACATGTGTACACTTGATTTTATTTTGTTAAACTTATGATTGATTATATAGAAATATATATTTTCTTTCTCTAAGTGTCTACTGTCAGTGTTTGGTTGTTTATGTATCTATATTCTTTTGAGTTTGAGCATTTTTACATGTACCTTACAGAATGGATATTTTTATGTGGTGGAATGCACTTTCCAATAGTTGTTGGATCTTGCAAATGTTTAATGCTTATTGTTGTCAATTAAAATGTTTATTAACTTTGGGTCAATTTGCTACTTGCGCAACATGGATCTGCAATACTCTTTTAGTTGCCTTTTTTCAAATTATTATTATTTATCTTTTTTGTAACATATGGTTTGTGAGCCTACTGGTCGCTCAATTTTCCTAGTTTTCGCAGTCCAAAATATTTTGCTCTCTGTTTTTCAACCGAAATATAACTGAGAATTTTCTTCCATTTGATCTTTTTCTTGTCATTGATTGTTCTTGAACAATCGCGGAATTTCTTCTCTATCTAGATTTTATTTTTCTTTTGAGAAAAAAATTAATTTTATTCTTTCAAATCTTGTTTGATACATTTATGATTTTATACAACAAAAAATAAAAAAGGAAGAAAAATTGATAATTTCTCGAGGAGGTGTTAGTGATGGATTGGAATGCATCGAAAATAAATATTTTTAGAAACTAGAATTTGGCTATTAGGTATGAGTATTATCAAGTTTCCATTTAATTAGTTGGCATTTATTTATTTATTATCATTATTGTTATTATTATACCTTGGTTATGCTTATGTAGTTTTGATCCATTATATATTTCTCCAAAGAGATTTTCGAGATGCATCATGTTAGCTTATTGCAAATTGTTGGACTGTGCTCCCAAATGATAAAGCCTAGAAGCAGGGCACCATGTTTACATAAATCTTCAGAAAGGAAAAGTTTATTTGCTTTTCTCATGGATATAAAATTAATTACTGATCCATTATTATATGGCATTTTACATGTCCTGAACCCAAGGTATGTTTTTATATTTACTACTTATATCTTCTTATATTTATTCCACATGTCATATCACATATGTACTATAATGTGCAATTATAGCTTTGGCCTATGCTTTTTGTCATAATGGACTAAAACTAATCAACTTAATAGCATGTATAATATGCCAAGTTTTACAAGCCTTTGTTATTACTTTGCTTATATATTCTATACATATGGTTATATTTTTTATATATTACTTTCTTCTTTTCGAACGAGGATTCTACAGAAGATTATGTAAAAGGTACTCAACGCTTCCTCCCTTTCAGAAAGACAGTTCTACCTGAGGGCTAGTAGCTAGTGCAAATTGATTTATGTATACGTAAATGTATGTGTATATATATATGGATTAGTATATGGAACAATTTGTATTCCTACTATCTCACATCTGTTATTTAAATGTCACTGCAAGAAAAAATGTATTTTTGTGACGGCAACAAACTAGTCACAAGGCATAGTATATGTGACGAAATCGTCGCTAAAACCACTTTATGTGACGGATAAAAATCCGTCACACGGCTGTCACAATAAGTCTGACACAAAAAGTTTAGTGACCACTTACTATTCACCTCGTGACAGAAAACGGACATTGTGTGACGAGTTAATTTGGTCACAAATATTCAAACTCACTGAAGAATCACTGCAGGCAAAGAATCTGAGACAGCATAAGATCCGTCACAAATTAACCATCAGTGACAGTTTTGTGACAACATACCGTCACGATAAGTTAAGTGTGACCGAAATTAATACGTCCCAAAATAATGCTTTAATTAGACATTCTACGTCACAATATAACATATGTGAGGGTCTTGTGACAGTAGGTTGTCACATTAAACATACTATGACAATCTATATACCGTCACTTGTGAAAACAGTAATGTAATGTATAGATTTTGTGTCCAGTATGAGCCGTCACAATATAACATCTGTGACAGTCTTGTGACGGTAGGCCATCACATTAAATATACTATTACGATCTATATATGATCACAATAAGCATTTTTTTCATTTTTTTTCCAGGTATATTTTTTCAATTATTTTTTATTTCAGTAATTTTGTTTTTCATAATATTAATACGGTGTCTCTTCCATACAAACACAGCCCATTGAATATAATTAGTAAGTAGTACAATTCAAATAGAATAAGTAGTCAAACAACACTTCGAATTTGCCATATAACATTAAGACATTTGAAATAAAGGGTTCAAAAATTCTTCATTGAAGCACTTGTTCTATTACATGCTTCATTGAAAAAATTTCCAGCCCATTAACGGTCTCGTAAAAATACAAAGCTAATAATAAAGTCTAATATATAAGTTATATGGGAGTGCATGTAAATAGCCCCACAAACAAAAAAAAAAAAAACATTCGAATACATCACATCACAACTACAAAAAAATAAAATAATATGGGTACCTTTTGTGCCAGATCTCTAAAACTAGTATCCAGAATGTGTCCACTAATCAGCCCAACGTATAGATATTCCAATTTTTTCAACTTTGAGATTGAAAATGGTATGTCTCCATGTATCTCATTAAATGACAAGTCCCTACCAGTACCATGAAATCATTTGTTCAAATAAGTAAATATTTGTAGAAAGACATTATATCTAGCAACAGCCACACTGAAAATACACCTTATCATTAATATCTTTGTCCATCAAATGGAACACCTTATTAATGCTATGAAAATACAGTTGCCAATTCCAATCTTGATAAATATATCAGAGATGCACATATACATGCCACAACCTTCAAAACTGAATTTTTTTGTCAAAAAATTCAATCCTTTATAAAGAAGAACAAAACTGGAGAATAAGTACTTCACTACTGGAAAAAGCTTTAGTAATTGTAAAGGCTATTTATACTTGAAATTCAAGTTAAAAACTAGTAACTTTCGAGATGAGATTGATATGGATGTTATCATAAACTTTCACCAGCCAAAAACCAATACATGATGAACCTTGATTGATATGGTTTTGCCATGGAATATTTCTAGCAAAGAAGAAGAAGGAAAATAAATTAAGCATTGGTATTGGAGGAAGAATTTTTCTGTTCTGTTAGATTTTAATGTATCCTAGATTTTATTTACTGCATGTTGAAGGCTTGGCTTAACCATTAAATATTTCTAGCAACTACTTATGAAATTTAAGTAGCCAAGTTCCAAATAATCATGCAAAATTACTCCATCTAACAGTCAAAACCAAGGAAACCATAATACAAGACACTTGAAGGAACTTCCATGCTTCCAAACAAAAAATAATTGCCAAAAAATATTTTAATTGAAACTCTAAAACATCAAATTTGAACTTTTAATTGAAATCAAAAGGATATATATTGACACAAAATTGCAAACCTAGGAAAGCAAAAAAATGACTGTCACGTGTAAGTTCATAATCCTTTAAAGCACAAAACTAAGAGAATTTATATAAATATATATGACATATAAAAAATAATATAACTTTAATAGTATATTCAAGAAACACAATGAAACACACAGACCATGAATTTTAGTCATGTAATGTATGTGGAAAAATTTGTTGCTAACATGGAGCATCATTCTACCACATGTACTCAATGTCATAAGTTTTAGAGCTGAAAACATGCATCATACATAGAGGTGTAAATAATTTTGGTTTCATATCATACATTGATGCAGAAGAAAGTTTATTCTAACACATTCACCAACAACGGCTAGCAATCTCATAAATATTCTACAATAGCTAACATCAAGGTACTTCATCATTGGTCTAATTAGTTCTGTATTAAGATAGAAGGACCTTAAAATGTGGAATGAAGCTAAAAGGTCTGTTACTGGATCATTGTTAGATTATAATAACCTAAATACAAAAACATGCTTAAGAGCACGCTGCTCCTAACTCCTAAGTTTGAACAACAAGGAAATAAGCATCATGTATCAAACATAATTGATTCCATCACTATAGCAAGTGAGCGATAAAAAGATGTTAGGAAGTTTCATCCTCTGCATGCAGATATAAAAGGAAATAATGATGAAAAGAGATTTAACAACTGGCATGACTCACCGCAACATCTGGTGTTCTTTTCTCAGACTGTCAAGTTCAGCATGCAAATCTGAAAGGCTCTTCACATATACACGGGCAATCTGCAATTCTTGATTGGCCAGTTAAATGATAAGTTCCAAAATAAATACCAATATCATCTTTAAACCTCTCCAAAATATATGGTTACACGCACTACAATTCCAACACCAAGTAAAACTCCAAATCCATCAATTAATCCAATTGAAATTAAACCATAACTGAAGTTAGCAATCCAAAAAGAAGTCTCAAAACACATAACTTAGAAGATCTTGAAATGTAAAAATCCAAAGCTCAAATAAATTAACCCTAAAAATTTCTCCTTTTAACAGGTTCTACAACCCACTTCACAAAATGAGTATTAAATCAATACAAGTCCAAAATATAAATATCTAATATAATTCCAGCAATAAAACATCAGTTTCTCTCACAAATCAACATAAAAATCAATAAAAATTCACTCTCAACCATCAACAAGATCACTGGTTCAACTACTAACAATGCCCACCAATTAATAACTCTTAAAACAACTATTCAACCAGAAAATCTAAACTTCCAGCAACAAAAATAAAATAGTTCGAGCTTAAATAACCAATTAAAAACAACCAATATTCATCTTAACAAAATCCCAAGTCACAATTTTAATTCCAACTCACAACCAAAATATTTGATCATCCAGACTCACAATATAGATCACGCACACAAAATATATAACAAATATGAGCTATGACAGTAGGAATTTGACTGAATAATATTTTTAAGTTCATTCATTATATAAGAACTAAGAACATGCTGCATATTACTAATTTTAAAACTGACATTCATAAAATCAGAAATTATCCACATCAACCTCAGAACCCAAGTAAGAGCTCAATTGAAGAACAAGAGACTCAAGTATTCACCTAGAGTTACATTCCTAAGCTGTCCATGCCACCATATCCTTCACAGGCAACCCATCAAACAAATCACATCACTATCAAGCATTTAATCGAACACCTTCCGCTCACACTCCAAAAAACCCATATTTGACATGCAAATCAATCATAGTGATGCCCGCATACAAATCAGACGCAAACAATCCAATTAAAATCAACTTTGCAAGAAAAATCTTTCTTGACGGCGACCACCACAACCAGCCCAAACCTAAGAAACTCTTTCTTGATGCTCCCACTGCAACCCAAGCCGATTCTTCACCCAAGAATCTCAGGCGCTACTACTCTGACCCCTGCAAGCTTCATCTAGCCTCGGAGCCAAACTCGCGGACACCATCGGAGGCTGCTACATACACTGCAACGTGTCGAAGGAAACCGGAGTGGAATCCGCCGTCGAGCTCACAATCAAATGGAAAGGCCAGCTAGACATCATGTTCGCCATAGCCGGAATTGCAGGTCTTGGAGGCTTAAGGTGCGTGGGTTTGACATATCTGATCGAAAGGAGGGGAGAAGGAAGAAAAAGGGTGCGTGGGATCGAGGGAAATATGGTAGAAGAATAAAAAAAATTGGATTTTAATTTTTAATAAATAGAATTAACAATTGTGACACCAAATTTAAATTTCGGCACAGTTATGTTAAATGTATAGGTGTGAAATCTCCTTTTTAAATTTTTCCATTAAAATGTTCAGCTTCATCTAAATTTTAGGTGTAATTGTGACAGAATGATTATCACAATTAACAATATATCCAAATGTGACAGATATAATATTGTCTCAAAATCATTTTGAATTTTATATTATTTTTTTTCATGGAATCTATGACAACATTTGTAGTTTCTGTCACAAATGAATTCAAATAATTTAAATTTTTTTTTGCTCCAAAAAATTTATGACAATTAGTGACAGCGCCTTGCAACGAGGTAAAATTTATCACATTTAATGTACAATATATGACGACTCAGCTGTTACCGTCTATAAACCCCACTTATGTGATAGTTAAATGAACGTCACAAAATTTTCTATAACAAAAAAACCTTTTTTTCTTGTAGTTTGTGTAGTAACTATCTCACATATTTTATACAAATGTGTCGTAACTTTATTTATATATATATATATATATATATATTATTCATCATTCATCTTCATAATTGCTTTTGGTACTTCGCAAGTTAGTTTGGTTAAGCAAAAATTTATATTCTTAAATGTTATATTATTATGTATTTATGGGTTTAAACATATAGAATAGAATTCATATGTATTGAAATTTATTTATTGCTATTTGGGCAATAATGATTTATTATAAAACCATGCTAATGAAATATGTCATGTTTAATTGGTCATAATATAAGCCAAGGAAAATAGTCGATCACTGGAGGATTAGACAAAATTAATACATAAAATATTTAATTTTATATGCTTCTGTTATATTTTGTTGGAATGAAATATTTTCATTATATACAATTGGGTAAAAATATGAACTATTGATACTATAGAACATGGCCACCCAATGGAGAAACTGAAGCATCCTTGAAAGATTGCTCAAAGCTTAATATTTACAATCATTATTTGAATTGGATGTTATAATACTTATCATAATCTGAAGTAGATGTTAAATTTTTTGATCATGATATAATGGTATCTATGGGAACAAAATAAAATGATCATGGATGATTTCTTGCTCCAAATATTGGTATCAAAGCAAGATTTCTCCATTACAAATAGAAATCAAATAATGACACAAAGGAAAAGTACACACTTATTTTATTGGATGAAAGTATGTTTGAAATTGAAGTGCAAGGTTATTTGTTGTACTTAGAGATCTTATTAAGACAACAAATCTTATCAAATGAAAATATGATGCATTTTGAATGCAAATAATTGATCATGAAGATTGAAATATTAAGCAAATGAAAATTTTGAAAGTTGATCTTGAGATCTTATTAAGACAACAGAAATTTCTTTGTTAAATTGATAATTATTACTTGTTCTATAATGTGATTTTACTTTATATATGTGGTCTATTATATTATTTTACTTTATTACTAAAATTTCTAGAAGAGAAAAGATATGTGTTAAAATTATTATTAGATTCAGAAGATCCATATTGTAAAACCCCGTCCCGGGAAAATATTAAAAATAAATAAATAAATAAATAAAATTCTCAAATTTGACCAAGTTTGACTGTAAGTGGGCTCAGGGTTGACTTTTTCTGTGGTTTTAGTTTTGTTTTGATTGTGGTACCATTGCGTAGAGCTAGTCGATACGAGTTCGTAGACTAGTAGCACGCTTGATTCTAAGCTAAGATTGAGAAGTTATGGTTAAAATAGTGTGAGGGGCATTTTGGTAATTTTACTGGGCTGGACTTAAAAGAGAGAAATTACGAAACTGCCCTTGCCTGGTTTTATTTTAATTCCAGAAATTTATGGAATTTTCCCCCTTCTTCCCCGACGACCCCCCCTCCACGCGCAGCACGGCACCCACCGTGCCTTCGCCGGCAGCAGCTGATCTCCGGCCAGATCTGGCCAGAATTTATGCCGAACTGGAAGCCAGCAGTCTCCCCTCCTCAACCAAGCCGGCGACAGCCCCGATCATCGGGAATCGAGTCGAAACCGGTAAGCCCCCAATTCGAGTTTGCCGGATTCCGGCGAGGTGAGGTCGATCCACCACCCGGAAAAGATGGGCCGCGTTCCCCTCCACCGTTCCCCTCCAAGCTGTGGCCGTGGAACCCCGTGAATTGCCGGAAATGATGAAGAAACCGGCGGACCCGTGGCTTCTCGGGTCTCCGGATTCTGGCGGTTTCCGATCACGGGGCCGGGTTGTTCCCCTCTTTTGGACCTCCTGAGGCTGATTCCGGTGTCCGTTCATCTCAAAGCTCGCTCGTATGGACTGTATGAATGGAGGGTATTCGGCCGCCACTTTGCCATTTTCCGGCCACCACCGACGGCAGTTGGACGAGGTAAGTCCACGGTTGTATCCTACTCTGCTCAAGTATCGCCGGAAATGATGAAGAAACCGGCGGACCCGTGGCTTCTCGGGTCTCCGGATTCTGGCAGTTTCCGATCACGGGGCCGGTTCGTTCCCCTCTTTTGGACCTCCTGAGGCTGATTCCGGTGTCCGTTCATCTCAAAGCTCGCTCGTATGGACTGTATGAATGGAGGGTATTCGGCCGCCACTTTGCCATTTTCCGGCCACCACCGACGGCGGTTGGACGAGGTAAGTCCACGGTTGTATCCTACTCTGCTCAAGCTTCATTTTGATATATAATTCGCGTATTATAAGTGAGTATTGGAATTAACCGGTCTTGAGCAGTGTTGTAATAACGGTTAAAATAGGAATTATGTATGATTGGTGATATAGATATGTGTGTAGTTGTGTTTTGGTGTTTGTTGTGGAATGAATTGAGATGCTGAGATTATAGGATTGATTTTGTGATTGAATTTCGTGATTATTGATAACGGTTTCGAATATATTATATAATTGAATTTACCATGGTTGTGAATTGTTCTATGAACTAAATACGTATGTGTTACAGCCAATTTGTGTGTTAATCACTATGTTGAATGTGTATGTGGATTTGATTATATGAATTGTTATGGAAACTGTGGATGGTGAGGCGGATGGTGATGATGGTTACATTTATGCTACAATGCCTTAGGGCGAAGGATCGTGATGACTGGTTATTCTATTATGTGAAGTTAGAATTGTTAATGAATAATGTGTGATAATTATATATTATGTTATTTTTATCTAGAGTAAATGCATAATATATGGGTATAGATGAGAACTGCTTGAGCGAGGAATCATGCCGCCAAGCTATGTATATTATTATTTGTTAAATGTATTTGAAAAGCATTGAGGGAATCAAAAGTGTTTATGATATGTTAAGTGAGGAACGTGTACTGAGTTTATTGATGTGATGGGCAGTAGCATATTTGGTGTAAATATGCTTTAAAGAACTACAGGTAGCTTGATCCCTAGCAAAAGGGTATGTAGGCAACTTAGTCTTCATACTGAGTCCAGCTACGAACTAAATAATTTTTGTATTGGTTTGACTGGGATATGTGTGCTGGTAGTTGGAATTTGTATAGGAATGTTTCCATGCAGGAATTGCAACTGTTTGTATTTGGGGATGTTGCCAAAACAGACGAGATGCTGTCGAAATTTTTAATAAATTTCTGGCAGTAGAGAGTTCCCCGTTTGTTAAATTTTTTATTTATTGATGGCTTGATAGAAATAAAAACCGCTTATTGGCTTAATGAAAATATTAAGTCATGCAGTCAGGATCCAGGTGGGTCGGGTCCTGTCACATATGCATCATAATATACCACAAATGTATGAGAATTGATCAATACATAATCCATCATTCATTCCATAAGTATATATTTGAATATATTGTCTATATCAACATTATGCTAGAAGCATATATTTATTTATTTATATATAACAGTCGACAATTTTATGATATTTTAAATAATATTTGGTTATTTATATGTATGCTTAGAGCGTGAATTTTATAACAAATTTAGAAGTATAAATTCCTAAAAGAGGAAGTTGAGTTTGCAAACACAGATAGATATGTACATCTAATAATCCATAGAATATTTTGAAAAGCCTAAAAAGTGGCATATGTTTAAGAAACAATACTTTATAAGAGAAAATCTAAGAAGATGTTGAATCTCTATAAGAGATACATAATGGAATAGATTCTCTTGAAGAGAACAATTAAATATTTTAGGATCATAAAAATATTTGTGGACAGTTTTTTTCAAAATAGCTACATAAAATCAACATAAATGATTATTGATTATGATCTCAAGACTATATGATATTGTAGATTTTATCGACACATTACTTGCAAATTGAGAATTAAAGGATAAACAATTAAAGATGGATTGTATTAATTTGTTGAAAATCTCAAATATTACACAGAAAGGTTTATATTAATAGTTGAATATGTTTTTATATGTATAAAGCCTAGTTTATGGTACAAAGTCTTCTGAAGAGATTTACAATGAAATAACATATAACATATTTTAAATGTAATTATATTTCAATGTTTTATGAGCTTGATAGTTTCTAAAATAGTTGAATTGCATTATGGGCATATGATAGTATGAAATATTTAATTTTGAGATTTGATAATTTCTTAAGGATGTGATATTGCATGAAGCAAAACTTTGAAGTATATACTCATTTAAATAAAACTCTATATAAATTAGTTGAATGAGTCATAATCATCTTAACTAACGAGTACTCTAAGAAAGTAAAATTGATGTTATTGTCAACAACTAATTTGTCTATGTGTAATTATTGTTATTGCTATGGTGACAATATTAACGACTCAAATTTTTCATACTTGCTTATTTTAAAAATTATACCAGGTTGACCGGAAAGAGGCCTGACGTAGACTTTTATTCGGACGAGTTTTTGCTTGGACTTTATCTAGTGTAGCGTAAAGGTCATCATTACAAGTCTGTAAACTAAAGGCACGTCTAAATCAGAGTTGCAGTTTCTTTAGTTATGGTCAATCAAAGTTGTAATTTAAATTCCAAATTAGATTTAAAGTTTATATGTACATTTCTCAGTCTTTAATATATGCATTTCAATACTTTTTAGGCACTTTAATTTAAACTTTCGCATCCTAAGCTATCAAGAACTATCACCAATTAAAGGCTAACTTTATGGTTTTTAAATATTGTTTTTACGTTTCCATAAGCATCAATATTCATCATCTTCTTCCTTTTCTGCAACTTATGGGAGGAGAGAGAAAGTAGATCTACTTTGGCACACCACCTTTGATCAGTTGTATCTCCCTCATCTAGTAGAGTTAGGACACACTTTTAGTACCGTTGGAAAGCCTATGCGACAAGCTACACGATGGTACCAATCTAGGCACCAGAAAGTTATCCCAAAGTCTTAGAATAACCAACTATTGCAGCCAATTTTTTGCCTAGATCCGGCCACTTTTCCAACGAGTGGTGGGGCATTACCTAACCAGAAAGGTTTATCTTGTTCCAGTTAAGCTAATATGTGGTTTTCCCTTTGCTATCATCATCGTCTTCCCCCCTGACTAACACCACTATTTGGTTGCACCTTTACCTTCCCTAGTGAGACAACCGAAGGGAAATAGGATCTCATTGAGAGTGCCAACCTGTTCAAAGAGGGCAGGGCATCATCTTAGGGTGGAGTATGAGCCCTCCCTTACCCCCCCCCCCCCCCCC